>JAJPUD010033528.1:0-11313 GCA_023553655.1 Myrmecobius fasciatus
GGTGAATTCTTTCAATGGTGATTTTGCCCTTTGATTCTACAATCTCAGGGCAGTTTTCTTTCAGGATTTCCTGGAAGATAGTGTTTAGATTCTTTTTTTCATCATGGCTTTCAGGAAGTCCAATAATCCTTAGATTGTCTCTCCTAGATCTATTTTCCAAGTCAGTTGTTTTTCCTAGGAGATATTTCATGTTTTCTTCTAATTTTTCATTTTTTTGTTTTTGTTTGACTGATTCTTCAAGTCTTAGTGAGTCATTCACTTGCATTTGTTCAATTCTTATTTTTAAAGTGTTGTTTTCTTCAGTTACCTTTTTAAGCTCCTTTTGTAACTGGCCAATTTGTTCATTGCACTCTTTTTCCACTTCACTAATTTTATTTTTCAATAAATTGGTGTCTATTTCATATCTCTTTTGCAGGGCATCATATCCTTCTTGCAAGATATTGTATCCTTCTTGCACTGATTTCAGTTTATTTTCCCATTTATCCTCCAGCTCTCTTTTGAGGTTCTTTATGCAATCTTCCAGAAAGGCCTTTTGAAAAAGTGACCAGTGATGGTCTTTAATACCTTCTTCTGTTATTTTGTCTAAAGGAACCTCAGGATCTGGGGTCAACACTTCTTTGCCTTGATAAAAGCTGTCTATGGTGAGAGCTCTCTTTTGCTTCTTCATTTTTTTAGACAGTGTGGATATCTCTTTAAGGTAGGGAAAAAAAAACGGTGGCTGAAAAGCTTTTCCCTGGGACACTTCGGCGAATTAACTTAAGGTGCTGGGCTGGTGGGGGCTAGGACTAAGTCCGAATTACTCCTTAAACCAGGCAAGTCTTCCAGAACACCTGCCCCCAATCAGGGCAGAGTGTCCCGAGTGCCTCAGATAAACTCCAGGTGTTTGGAATTTGGAGTTTGGAGTTTGGAATTTCTGCCATGATGAGCTGAGCTGAGTCCCACCCTCACTTCCGGCCTACACAGGAGTCGTCTATTTATCTCTCTGTGAGTCAGACTAACCTGATATGAAGTTATCCAGAAAGCAGTGTCCAAATATTTCTGAGTTCGTTGACTTGAAGATCAGTTCAGAGGCTTATTTTATTGTTTATTTGAGAGAAGATCGGAGGAGAGACAGAAAGTCACCTTTTCACTGGGCCATCTTGGCTACACCCCCTCCCAATATCCCATTTTTTTTAAAGGAAAAAAAGCAAAACAAAACAAACAAAAAAAAGGAGAAACTGACCATAGAATGTTATGATGGAAAAAAGAGAAGATCAAAATGCAAATTCAGAAGAGGACTACAATATGAAAAAAAAAAAATAAAACTAAAACCACCAAAAAAAAAAAAAAAAACTATGAGCAAAACTCCAAAGAAAAAGGGGAAGTCTCAAGCCCACAAAGAACTTATGGAAGAGCTAAAAGTGGAGCTAAGAAATCATATAAGAGAGGTAAAATAAAAATTGGAAAAAGAAATGAAATTGATGTAAGAGAATTATGAAAAAAGAATAAACAATTTAGAAAAAGAAAATAATTACTTGAAAAGTAGACTTGGCCAAATGGAAAAGGAGATACAAAAATCCACTGAAGAAAACAGCTCTTTAAAAAGTACAATCAAGGAGGATTCTGGGAAGATGGAAGAATAAATTAGAACATCCCAAGATCTTCAGATTTCCCCCACAAACCAAAATTATAACTCAGGGTGACCATAGATCTGTGAAAAACAAATAACATTTGGGGCAAAACAACTGTCTTCCTGGGGCAACCCAAGAAAACCTGAATAAAGACTTCAGGATGGTATTTAACTGGGTGTGAGTTGTAAACATCTCAAGGCTAGCTTCTCTAACACAGCAAGCTGGGAACCATAGAAACTCTCAGCTCCCAAACCGCCTAGGAAGTGAGGAGTCTGAATTGAGTAAGATTGAGGGAACCTCTCCTGAAAAGGAATGCCAAGCCTAGCTGTGTTGCTGAGGCTTGACCCCGAGAAAGGAAGAACCAGAATACCTTGTGGGAGAACAAACAGTGGGGCAATGAATATGCTGGCTGTGAGCACTTACAGGAGTGTAGAGTTCTTGGTTTGAAGATCAAGGTCAGAGAGGAGAACTGAAATGAAGTCAGAGGCACATCTCCACACAAAAGGATTAAAGGTGGTTACATTAAGTTCTCATTTTTAAAAAATGAGCAGAAAAAGGAGAAAGAATCCAACCATAAAAACTTACTGAAGGAATAGGAAGGATGAGGATGCATCTTCAGAGGAGGATAGTGAAATTAAAAAAAAAAAAACTTCAATCTTAAAAAGTAAAGTTAAATGACTACCTGCCCAGAAAGAGTTTATAGAAGAATTCAAAAAAGACTTTTAAAATCAAATGAGATGAAAAGGTGCTCCAAATCACTATTGATCAGAGAAATGCAAATTAAGAAAACTCTGAGGTACCACTACACACCTGTCAGATTGGCTAAGATGACAGGAAAAGATAATGACGAATGTTGGAGGGGATGTGGTAAAGCTGGGACACTGATACATTGTTGGTGGAACTGTGAATGGATCCAACCATTCTGGAGAGCAATTTGGAGCTATGCTTAAAAAGTTATCAAACTGTGCATACCCTTTGACCCAGCAGTGTTTCTATTGGGCTTATCTCCCAAAGAAATCATAAAGGAAGGAAAGGGCACCACATGTGCAAGAATGTTTGTGGCAGCCCTTTTTGTAATGGCTAGAAACTGGAAAGTGAATGGATGCCCATCAATTGGAGAATGGCTGAACAAATTATGGTATATGAATGCTATGGAATATTATTGTTCTGTGAGAAATGACCAGCAAAGAGATTTCAGACTAATGCTGAGTGAAATGAGCAGAACCAGGAGATCATTATACACGGCAACAACAATAGTATATGATGATCATTTCTGATGGACATGGCTCTCTTCAACAATGAAATGTTTCAAACCAGTTCCAATTGTTCAGTGAAGAAAGCCATATACACCCAGAGAGAGGGATATGAAATGGGGACCACAACATAACATTTTCATACTCTCTATTGAGGTTTGCTTGCATTGTGTTTTCCTTCTCAGATTTTTTTTGTAGATTCAATTTTTCTTGCACAACAATGATAAGTGTGGAAATATGTATACATATATTCGATTTGTCAAGTATTTTAACATAATTAATATGTAGTGGATATCCTGCCATCTAGAGGAGGGGTGGGGAGTAGAGGGGAAAAATTTGTAATGAAAAGCTTTGTAAGGGTTAATGTTGAAGAATTACCCATACATATGTTTTGCAAATAAAAAGTTTTAATAATGAAAAAAAAAAACAAATGAGAGAGTTTGAGGAAAACCTAAAATTAAAAAAGAGCCATCCAAAAAAAAAAGACTATGAGAAGAAAGCCAATCAATTAGAAAAGGAAATCCAGAGTCTTAAAGATGAAAGTGATTCTTTGAAAATTAGAATTGGGCAAGGGGAAGCCAGTGAAGTTATGAGAGATGAAGAAATAACAAAACAAAATCTAAAGAATGAAAAAAAATGGAAGAGAATGTGAAACATCTTATTTTAAAAAGGCAGATCTAAAGAAGATCAAGAAGAGTAAATATAAGAATAATTGGACTATGTGAAAGCTGTGACCAAAAAACATTAGCAAGTGGGTAGTCAAAAAAAAATTTTTGGCAGAGTTGAGTATGACCTAACTCTGAAAAGCAAAACTATCTAGCAAAAGTTTTTTGTCTTTTGTTTTTTTTTTTTTTAAATGCTATATCAATGAAATGCAGAGAAAGGCTTGACAGAGGAATTAGATGGGGGAGGAACGTTGATTGTTCTGAAAACCTGCTCAATATAGTATAGCACCCTCCAAAACCTATAAAGAAATAAGGAGGGAGAGAATTTGATAAAATGGAGTGTAGAAGGGTATATAAAGTTACATCAGTGGGACAGATCAATGAAATTCAATGGGAAATGAATAAAGAGTATAGGAAAAGGTGAGATACAGTAGAGACTTTAGATTAATTAGAGTGGGATAAGACATGTAGATTAATTAGAATGAGATAAAGCAAGAGGGAAAGGATTGAAGGAGAAGATAAGAGAGCAATCCATGGGAGTGTGGGGGTGTGTATTAAGTAATAACAAAGCAAATTAAGGAATAAAACTAAAATAGGAGAGTTAGCAGGCTTAAAAGATATATACAAACAATAACAGTGATCAAGAGTAGAATTTATTAGAAAAAGTAGGGGTAGTAATCATTGATCTCAGACAAAGTCAAAGTTAAAGATTCAATCAAGATGTCAGTAATATTATTATTATTTTAGATGTGTATTTATATGTGTATATGCATAAGCATATATTTTCATGTATATATATATATATATGTATATACATATATATGGTGTGCATAAATATGTAGCTGTATGTATGTGGGTATGGTATATATATAGATATAGATATATATGTATGTATATACAATATACATAAAAATGTCTGTGCTTAACTGTAACCTGTTTGAAGGAAGTGGGTAGGATGAAAAGGGGAAGAAGAATAATTTTTTTGTTTTATGTTATTTTTTATTTTTATTTTTTTATTTATTAATACTTTTTATTTGCAAAACATATGTTTGGGTAATTCCTAAACATTAATCCTTACAAAGCTTTCTGTTAGAAATTTTCCCCCCCTACTCCCCACCCCTCCCCTAGATGGCAGGATATCCACTACATGATAATTATGTTAGAATACTTAAGAAATCAAATATATGTATAGTTATTGCCACACATCATTTTTTGTGCGGGAGAAATCATATCTACAAGAAAGAATAATCCAATAAAGGAAATACAATGCAAGCAAACCTCAATAGAGAATATGAAAATGCTATGTTGTGGTCCACATTTCACATCCCTTTCTCTGGGTGTATATAGCTCTCTTCACTGAACAATTGGAACTGGTTTGAAGCATTTCATTGTTGAAGAGAGTCATGTCCATTAGAACTGATCCTCATATAGTATTGTTGTTGCCGTGAATAATGATCTCCTGTTTCTGCTCATTTCACTCAGCATCAGTTCATGCAAGTGTTTCCAGGCCTCTCTGAAATCGTCCTGCTGGCCGTTTCTTACAGAGCAATAATATTCCATAACATTCATATACCATAATTTATTCAGCCACTCTCCAATTGATGGGCATCCATTCAGTGTCCAGTTTCTAGCCACTACAAAAAGAGCTGCCACAAACATTCTTGCACATGTGGGGCCCTTTCGAAGAAGAATAAAATCAAAAGTGCACAGCAAAAAACAAAAGAAAACCTACAAGGAAGTAAAGAAAAACTGGACAGTTATGAATATATTATTTACCATTATTATATTTGCTTTCTTGAAATGGAAATTTATTTTTACACATTTTGAATTTTGTTCTGCAGGGCACATGAAAATGTTTTTCTTTTTCTTTCTTTTTTCTATTTTACTTTTTCTAATTTTGTATTTAAGTTTAAAAAATAATTTAAATGTTTAAAAAGTACAATTGGCCAAATGAAAAGGGAAGTACAAAAGCTACCTGAGGAAAACAATTCCTTCAAAATTAGAATTGGGCAAATAGAAGTTAATGACTCAATGAGACATCAAGAATTGATCAAACTCAAAATAATGAAAAAAAATAAGAGAAAATATAAAATGCTTCACAGAAGATAGATCCAGGAGAGATAATGTCAGAATCATTGGATTATCTGAAAGCCACAATTAAAAGGAGGATATAGACAGCATCTTTCAAGAAATTATCAAGGAAAAATTCCTCAATATCTTGGAAACAGAGTGCAAAATAGGCATTGAAAGAAAGATCTCCTCAGGAAAAAGATCCTAAAATAAAATTTAAAAATACAAGAATATTATAGGTAAATTGTTTAACTATTAGTTCAGATGCAAGTGGACATAAAAATAATTCAAATAATGGTAATCCATTAAAGTCATAAGACCTAGCAGCTGTAGCATTAAATGATATTCTGGAAGGTAAAGGAGCTAGCAATACAACTAAGAGTTATCTACCTGATGAATGTTTCAAGGAGGAAAATGATTATTTAATGAAATAGGTGCAGAAGGAAGGGAAAAGTAGGATAGAGTAAATTCTTTCACATAAGAGAGCATAAAAACCTATTACAATGAAGGGAAAAATAGGAAGGTAAGTGATGGGCATCACTTGAACTTTACTCCCATGGGTATTGACTTGAAGAGGTAATACTATTCATAAAGGAAATCAGGAAGGGAGGAGATTAAGTAAATAGGGGAGAGAGATTAGCAGAAAGAAGGCAGATGTAGGAGAGAGTAGAAAGAAGGAAAACACTGGTGAGAAGGGAAAGAGTAAAATGAGGGAAAAGGAGATGGAGGGAAATACATAATTAGTAATCATAGCTGTGAATATGAATCGGATGAACCCTTCCAGAAAATGGAAGCAGATAACAGAGTGGATCAAAAACCAGAATCCTGTAATATGTTATTTACAAGAAACCCACTTGAAGCAGAAAGACACATGCAAAGTAAAGGTAAGGGGCTGGAGTAGAATCTCTTATGCTTCAGCTCAAGTTAAAAAAAAAAAAAAAGCAGGGGTAGCCATCTTGATTTCAGATAAAACAAAAGCAAAAATAGACCTAATTAAAAGAGATAAAGAGGGAAACTACATCTTGCTAAAAGATACTACAGACAATGAAGTAATATTGATAGTAGATATGTATGTACCAAATGGTAAATATTCATATTCTTAAAGGAGAAGTTATCTGAATTACTGGTTCATGACCAAATGAGAGATAGAGAGTATTATAAAACACAAAAACAATTGTGATTATATTAAAAAGCTTTTGCACAAACAAAGCCAACTGAACCAAGATTAAAAGACAAGCAGAAATCTTGGAAATAATCTTTATAGCAAATATCTCTGATAAAAGCCTCATTTCTCAACTATGTAAAGAACTAAGTCAAATTTTCCAAAAGACAAGCTGTTCCTCAACTGATAACTGATTGAAATATATGAAGTTTTCTGAAAAAGAAATTAAATCTCACTATAGGTATATGGAGTGTTCTGCATCACTTTTGATTAGAGAAATGCAAATCAAAATAACTCTGAAGTATCATGTTTATACCTATCAGATTTGCCAATAAGACAAAAAAGAAAATGATAAATGTTGGAGATGGTGTGGAAAAATTGGGGCACTAATGCACTACTAGTAGACTTATGAACTGACCCAACCATTCTGAAGAGCAATTTGGAACTTACCTAATGAGTAACCAACCTATGCATATCTTATGATCCAGCAATATCATTATTAGATTTTTACCAAAGAGATCGTAAAAAAAAAGCATAAGGATCTACCTGTGTAAAAATATTTATATCAGCCCTTTTTGTGGCAGCAAAGAATTGCAAATTGTGGGGATGCCCAGCAATTGGGGAGTAGCTAAACTTCAAGCTGTTGTATATAAATGGAATGGAATGCTATTGTGCAATAAGAAATGATGAACAGGCAGATTTTAGAAAAATCTGAAAAGACATGAATGAATTGATGCAAAATGAAATAGCAGAACCAGGAAAGAATAGAACATGGTATCAACATTGTGTGATGATCAACAATGAATGACAACTCTTCTCAGCAACATGATGATCCAAGATAAGTACAAAGAACTCACAAAGGAAAATGCTAGCCACATACAGAAAAAGTACTGTATTTGATATGAATAGAGATGGAAGCATATTTTTTACTTACATTTTGATATTTTGTTTTTGTTATTTCTCATTTTGATCAGTTTCTTCTTTTATAACTGTGATTAATATGGAAATATGTTTTGCATGATAGCACAGGTATTACCTATATCAAATTGCCTACAGTTTTAGGAAGTAGGAAAGGGAAGGAAAAAGGAAGAAAAATTTGGAACTCAAAATCTTGTAAAAATAGATGCAAAAAACTTTCTTGACATGTAATTGGGGGAAAAACTAAAAAATAACCCTCTTTTAAAAAAGAGAGATATGTATATTTGAATCCAACTTCATTTGCTAGTTGTATTATCCTGGGCAAATCACTTGGCCTCTCTAGATTTTACCTTTCTTATCTGTTAAATGATGAGGATGTAATTACCTCTATGGTTATTTATCTCTCTGAATCTCTATGAAATCATCTAACTTCTTTGGAATTCATTTTCTTCATCTGAAAAAAGAAAAGGTTGGGTTATGTGATCATTAAATTCCATTCTACTTTTTGTGTTCAAAGATACTAAATTGAAGAGGAGTTATCAAGCAAAGGATTAAAAAAATGCTCATTTCCCCTAACTTCTGACAGGGCTATCTTTTCTCCTAAGTGTGTGATTTCCGTTGTGCTGATATGTCAATGTCAGGGATTTAAATTGTTTAGTCCTGAGATTGTGTCTGAACATCTGACCCCTTAGGGTAAGGAGATTTGAGATTTCTGGTATGCTGAATGTGTTTTCAGAAAATTAACATTATGTTAATTAAATCATATTTTGGTTGTTTCTTTTTTTGTTTTGTTTTGTTTTGTTTTTAAACTCTTAAACTTTCTCCAGTCTCAAACTAAATGTCCCACTTCTCCATAAACTTGGTCAATTTCTATCTTGTATTCTCTCTGGGGCTGTATAATTTCTTTGCCTGAGCAATTCTACAATGAAAAAGGACATAAAATGGCCAAATCTATGAACTTATTTTTAGCAAATCTCTAGATCATTCCCTGGGAAGATGCATGTTTTTATCCCTAACAGTATGACATGTAAATCACTTTTCACATATTGAGAAATCCATCCATCATTTTTGTGAGATGCCGAGTCCATTTTCCCCCTTGGGGGATTTAGGGAAGGCCATATGAATTTAATTTTCTTAGAATACACTCCACTATTTGGTCTATGAGGTTTTTTGCAACATGAGATACATGGATAGTTTTTTTTAAATCCCAGTCCCTGAAATATTAACTTGGAATGCCTAACAGAAGCTTCAGTGAACCTCATTTGAAATGAGAAAGTCCCTACCTCTCTAATAAAACTTTCAGATTTTCTGATTGAATGCCATTTGAAATTACCCTCATCATGCTAACATGTACTAGGTAGCATGCAATAGGGTTGCCTCTCGACATGACCCTATTAGAGATTGCCACTTGTGAGAAAATCTATTCAAAAGTAGAGGCTGTATTAAGCCAGATACCAGGTCAAATGATACTATTTGAGGGGGGGATGGGGAATGGAGAGGTGCTTCAGTCTAATGATTTGTGAAAAGTTAAGTAACAACAAATTCCATGAATATGAAATTGTGGCAAGAATGCTCTCATCATTGCTTTTATCCCTTAGCTCTTTACAGAGACAGTAACTGTGAGGGATTAGAAATGGCACCCGCTGATATGCCTATCTCTTTCTGAAATTATGCTTTTCAAGACTGTGAGTGGAAAGCATGTAAGAGAGGAAGGTAGAATTTTGGTTTGGATTGTCTTAGATCCTTTTATATTCAGTAAAGGGGGAAATGGATATCTGAGTATAAGAATATTGACATTTATAGGTATTTTTGCTTTTCTTAAAATATTTCTAATAATGTGATTTTGCTACCACACAGGGTAATCATTGTTGCACTAGAAGTTGATAGCTTGGGGGGGGGGGCAAACAAAAGTATTTAAGAGAAAGCATAGTTGCCAGAACTGTGGGAAAAGAACTTTATGGGATTTAGAATTATGCATGAACCAAGGAAACTGGATCTTTGAAGAAAGACTTACTCTCACTGTATTCAACTCTATTCTTCCTAAGAATTTTACTGTCTCCATTTTCAGGGCTTTATATTAAGCAAACCCAAATTTAATAAAAATTTAACATGTTAGAGCCAATATCAAAGAACTCAACATGGACAATCTGTTTATGCATTATTTTTACTTGGGAAATGTATACCATATGTTTAAGATTGACATCAATGAAAGGGTAGCTCAAAAGGAAGATTGAGGCAGTGTTAAGGTAAAAGTAGTAATTATGTTATACAAATGAAGTACAGGGGAAGAATAGGCACAAAGGCATTAGAGGGGGGAGGAGAGCTCATAGTTCTGAAAACCTAATCATATTGGGAATGGGTTAAATAGGGAACACTACATACATACTATGAAGGGTATAGCACCCTCCAAAATCTATAAAGAAATAAAGGGGGATGGATGGGCAAACAGGGAAGCAAATAGTGAGGGAAGAAAACAAGGGAGGGAGGGATTCATGGATGGGGGGCAGGTTAAATGGTAACAAAGCAAATTAAAGAGCAGAAAATTAAAGCAAAGAGTCAGCAGTCATAAGAAAGATATCTGTATGGGGGAGCAGTATATGTGTACATATGTGTATGTATGCATGTATGTATATATCTAAATATGTATACATAAATGTATCCTTTCTTAACAAATAGCCTTCTTGGGAGTGGGGGGTTAAAAGGGAGAAAAAAAGAATGAAGTAAAAAGATGTACAGCAGAGAGCAAAAGATCAATTTACAAGGAAGTAAAGAAAAGATGGACACTTGTGAATATAATTTCTTTTACTAATACATATAGATATACATATCTATCTATCTATATATATCTATATACTTTTTTGAATTGGTGATTTGCTGTTATATATTTTGAATCCTCTCTGATGTTCTACTGGGCACATGACAGTATTTTGTTTTGTATTTTTTTTCTGCTTTTCTTTGTTCTTATTCTGTTTTTTTTAGAGTCTTCTGTCTCCCTTATGTGTCAGTATTATGACACTGGTAAGATAGGAATGTCTGGTGAAGGCTTTATAAAATCTTGTGGAATTTTATAAAGCCTCTGTATGCTAATAACACTGCCCATAAGACTCAGAAAGAATACTCTAATTGGATTAAACTCAAATATTATTATTCTTCCTACTAACACTACTATTGCTACTCCCATCACTAGTGATACAATTATTATTATTTCTTTTTTTTAGTTTTTTTAATTTTTTATTTTATTTGCATAACATATGTGTGGGTAATTCTTCAACATTAACCCTTACATAACTTTCTGTTACAAATATTTCCCCCCAACTCCCCACCCCTCCCCTAGATGGCAGGGTATGCACTACATGTTAATTATATTAAAATATTGGCAAATCGAATATATTTGTACATATTTCCAAACTTATCATTGTTGTGCAAGAAAAATGTTATCTACACAAAAGATATATCAGATAAAGGAAAAACAATGTAAGCAAACATCAATCGAGAGCATGAGAATGTTATGTTGTGGTCCACATTTCACATCCCTCTCTCTGGGTGTATATGGCTTTCTTCACTGAATAATTGGAGGTGGTTTGAAACATTTCATTGCTGAAGAGAGCCATGTCCATCAGAATTGATCGTCATAT
>JAJPUD010033529.1:0-11312 GCA_023553655.1 Myrmecobius fasciatus
TTGGGGCTTTTTCTGGAGTTGCTTTACCTTTAGGAGACTCAGGATTTGAGGTCTGTTCTTCCCTCTCTCCATAAAAGTTGTCTATGGTGAGAGCTCTTTTTGGTTTTTTATTCATTTTTTTTAAAGTTGTGAGGTCTGTGGTCTGTTTAAGGCAAAGGTAGGACAGCTGCTTTAATTTGCTCTGGGGCAGTTCTGCTGATTGAGTTATTTTTGAAACTGGGCAGTTCTGCTGATTGAATTTTGTCAGGTGTTGGGCAGTTCTGCTGATTGATTGATCACCCTTGGGTGTTGTGTAATGGCAGCTAGGTCCCATGCTCCTCAGGGGTTCAGTGGTTCACAATCTACCCTCACAAAAGGCACACCCTCCAAACCACCTGCCCACAATCAGGACAGATTGGCCCCAGAGGCCCCCAGAAGACTCCCAGGTGTGTGAAAAGCACAACACTCCCACTCTTGTTCCGACTCCTGTTCCAGCTCCCTGCTCCAGCTCCCTTCCCTGGTCTCCCTGTTCTGCAGTCTGGTTTCAGCAGACCACCCCCTGCCCAATTAAAACAGACCTGTTTTGAAGTTCTTCCAGAGTATCTTCTTCTAGAATCGTGTTGTCCTCCAGATATTGTGGATTTTTTTGCTTCAAAATCAGTCTAGAGGCTTCATATGTTGTTGGTTTCAGGGAAGGTTAGAGGAGCTTACAGAGACTCCTGTCTGATCTCCGCCACCATGGCTCTACCCCCGGAAGACTGTTCATCATTTCTTAATAGTACAATTTCATCCCATTAAAATTACATATGACAACTCATTTAACCATTCTCCATTTAATGGGCATCACCTGAATTCTTTTCCACTTTAAAAAATATTATAAATGTTTTTGTATAAATAGGTCTTTACTTCTTTTCTCTCTTTGAGATGCAGAACTAATAGTGATGTTGTTTACTCAAAGAATCTGTTGAGTGTTATAAGCCTTTAGGTATAGTTTTAAATTGTTTTTCAAAATAGTTAGACTGGTTCACAATTTTACCAACAGCACATTAGAGTCCCAGTTGTTCCACATCACCTCCACCATTGGTCATTTTCCTTTTCTATTGTGTTAGCTAATTTCACAAGTGTGAAGTGGTATCTTGGAGAAATTTTGATTTGCATTTCTCTAACAGTAGATATTTGAACTTTTTTCATGTGGCTATTGATAGTATTGATTTCTTCTTCATATCTTTTGATAATTTATCGATTGTAGATTGAATCTTATTTTTATCAATATGTCTCAGGATCCTGTATAATTGAAAAATCAAGTCTTTATGACAAAAACTTTGAGAAAAAAGTTTCTTCAAATTATGCATTTCCCTCCTAATTTTTACTGCATTAATTTTGTTTGTATAAATCTTTTAAAAATCATGTAATCAAAGTTTTGAATGTTGTTTCCTATAATCCTCTCTCTTTTGTATTTAATCATTTTTCCATAAATCTAATAGGTACATTTTCCCTGTTCCCTGAATTTACTTACGAAATTACCCATTAGGTCTAAATCATTTATCCATTTTTATTTTATCTTTGTATAAAGGGTAAGATATTAGGCTATGCCTGATTTCTACCAAACTGCTTCTCAGTTTTCCCAAGAATTTTTGTCAAATGGTGAGTTGTTACACCCAAATGTGATTCATTTGGTTTATAAAACACTATATTCTACAGTTATACACTACTATGTAATGCATACTTAATCTATTCCACTGATCTATTACTCTATACTTTGACCCCTATCAGATTATTTTAATGATTACTATTTTGTAATATACTTTTAAATTTAGTATTACTAGGCTGCCTTTTTCAAATTTTTATTCTTCAATTTTCTTGATATTATTGATATGTTTTAATTCAGATGAATTTTGTTACTATTTTTTCCTATCTCCATAAAATAATTCCTTGGTAGTTCAATTGGCATGGAACTGAATAAGTTGTATTTAATTTTTTTATTATATTAGCTTGGCCTACCCATGAGCAATGAGTATTTTATCAATTGTTTAGATCTGCCTTTATTTTTAGTAAAAGTGTTTTGTAATTGTGTTTGTATGGTCCTTGGGTTTGTCTGGTCAAGTAGACTCTAAGTTTATCAGGCTTACAGTTATTTCAAATGGAGTTTTTCTTTCTGTTTCTACCTGCTGGGCTTTGTTGATAATATAGAAATGCAGGCAATTTAGATGGTTTCTTATATATCTTGCAACTTTGCTAAAATTATTACTCATTTCTATCAGTTTTTAGTAGATTAAATAATATAAATATATCATATTATATATAAATAGTGATTGTTTTCTTTTCTTATCATCTCTTTTTATTCCTTCAATTTCTTGTTATATTGCTATACCTAGTATTTCTAATGGAATATTGATTAATGATGGTAATAATGGATAGCCTTGTTTCTCCTTTCCTTTTTTTCAGAAGACTTCAAATTTATCATCACTGCAGATAATACTTGATCTTGCTTTTAGATAGATACTGTTTATCATTTTAAGAAAGACAATTATTGTTATGCTTTCTAGTATTTTTAGTAGAAATGCTTTGCACATAAAGCAAAAATATGATTCTTTGATGGAATTAAGGGAAGTAGCTATATTGGATAAACAAGAATGAAACACTCCTTTTCTAGGCTTAACATACCTAAGCACTAAAGAGAGCTCAGGAATTTCAGTGAGTTCATGTTTATATATATATTTTAGAAGAGATCACTATAGAGGCAGAGAAAGATACTTAGCTTCCCTAATACTTCCCTACTACTCAACTTTTTCTCTGAAAGAAAACACAAAAAGAGTGGGAAAGTCATGAGAAAGAATAAAAAGTAACTGAAAAAAAATATGCTTCAATGTTTCCTAGTGCATCAGTCTTTTATTTCATTATGAATAGAATTTTCCTTTCTACTTTGTACTTTTCTTAGATTGTTGTTCTAATGAGAAGAACTAGGTCAATCATAATTGATCATCACAAAATGTTTATGGTACTGTGTACAACATTTTCCTGGTGGTTCTCATGTCACTTTGAATCAGTTCATAAATGTCTTTCTAGGATTTTCTTTAATCTGTTTGTACACAATTTCTTATTGCAAAATAGTATTTCATTATATTCACATAGTATAGCTTCTTCAGCCATTACCCAACTGAGAGATATCTCCTTAGCTTCCAAAATTTTGCTACCACTAAAGAGCTGCTATAAATAATTTTTCACATTTTTCCCCTTTTTTTATTATCTCTTTGGATACACACATAGTGGTGCTATTGTTGGGTCAAAGGGTATTCACAGTTTGGTTGCCTGATGGGCATAGTTCCAAATTATTCTACAGAATTGTTGGAATAGTATGCAACTCCACCAATTCCACCAACACCATGAGTGACTCAATTTTCCAAAATTTTATTGCTTCCCTTATTTGTCATATTGGTCAATCTGATAGGTATGAGATGGTATCTCAAAATTGTTTTAATTTGAATTTGTCTAATCAAAAGTGATTTAAAGCATATGCATATAGATACCTTTGGTTTCTTTATCTAAAAATGCCTATAATTAATATATTTGGTGATTTATCAATTGGCAACCTAATTTATTCCATTTAACCTCCCCTTTCCTCTTCTCCCAGTACAATCCTTTTTCTATCCTCTAAATGTCTTTTTCTTTGATTTTATCACATCAGAGTCAATTTATACCCATACTCTCTCTCTTTATATCCCTCTAACTGCTCCAATAAAAGATACAGTTCTCAAGAGTTGCCAGTATTATTTTTCCATTTAGGGATGTAAATAGTTTGATGTTTAAATATTTTTTTTCTTTTCTGTTTATCTTTCAAAGCTTCTCTTGAGTCTTATATTTAAATAGAAGATCATTTTTTTTCAGTTCTGGTCTTTTTCGATAGAAATGATTGAATGCTCCTTCATTAAAGATCCATCTTCTCCCTGAAAGATGATGCTCACTCTTCCTGCATAGTTGATTCTTGGTTGTAATCCTGAGCCCTTTACTTTCTGGAATGTGATATTAGGCCTCTGCTCTTTTATTATGGAAGCTGCCAGATCCTGAATAATCCTGACTGTGGATTCTCACTACTTGAATTAATATTTTTTTTCTGGCAGGTAGCAATATTTTTTGTTTGAGATTATAATTCTTGAGGTTTGCAACAATGTTTCTTGGGATTTCCTTTGTGGGATTTTTTTTTTCCAGAGGTGATTGGTGGATTCTTTCCATGACTATTTTGCCCTTTGGTTTCAGTACATCAGGAAAGTTTTCTTTGATGATATCATTAAGAATGCTACGTAGGCTCTCTTTTTGATCATGAACTTCAGGCATACAAATAATTTTTAAATTGTCTTTCCTGGATCTATTTTCCTTATCAACTGTTTTTCCAAGGAGGTATTTTACATTTTCTTCCATTTTTTATTCTTTTCAGTTTGTTTGACTATTTCTTGATATCTCAAAGAGTCATTAGCTTGCATTTGCCTGGTTCTAGTTTTTAAATGCATGATGTTCTTCAGTTAACTTTTATATTCTTTCTTATTTGATTAATTTTATTTTTCAAGATGCTGTTTTCTTCAGTGGATTTTATTTTATTTTTTAATTTGACTAATCATGTTTTTTTAAAGAAATTGATTTCTTTAATTTTTGTCCTTTTTACATGCTGTTGACTCTCTCTTGCATAACTTTCATTTATTTTCTCATTTTTTCTTCTACCTCTCTTATTTGCCTTTAAAAATCCTTTATGAGCTCTTCCCAGAGCTTTTTTGGGTTTTAGACAAATTCATATCACCCTTTGAGATTTCCTCTATGGGCATTTTGCCCTCTTCTCAATTTGTCTTGGTCCTCCTTGTCACCCCAGTAGCTTTCTATGATTAGGGTTTTTTTTCTGTTTTTTTTTCTCATTTCCTTCCTTCCTTCTTTCCTTCCTTCCTTCCTTTCTTCTTTCCTTCCTTCCTTCCTTTTTTCCTTTCTTCCTTCCTTCATTCTTTCCTTCTTTTTCTTGCTTTTTATTTATCTTGATGATAAACACTAAATGGGATGTGGGAAAACTAGGATACTAATGCATTATTGATGAAGTTGTGAACTGATCCAACTATTCTGGAGAGCAATTTGTAACTATACTCAAAGAGCCATCTAAATGTGTATACCCTTTGATCCAGCATTGTTTTTACTGGGCTTGTAACTCCCAAAAAATAAAAAAAGAAGAAAAAAGACCCACTGTGTAACATAATTATAACAATTCTTTTTGTGGTGTCAAAGAATTGGAAAATGAGTAGATGTCCATTAATTGGAAAATGGCTGAATATATTTTGGTATATGAAAATAATGTAATATCATTGTTGTATAAAAATGATGAACAGGCTTATTTTAGAAAGGCCTGGAAAGATTTACGTAAATTAATACTGAGAGAAACAAAACAGAACCAGAAAAACATTGTACGCAGCAACAGCAAGCAGAAAAAAACTTTTGACAAAATACAGCATATATATTCCTATTAAAAACTTTAGAGAGAATCATGGGTAGGCCAAGGTAATATAATAAAAATGACAATTCTACTGAAATTTACCTACTTACATATTGTAATATCAATCAAACTTCCAAGAGATTATTTTGCATAGCTGCAAAAAATATTAAGAAAGTTCATCTGGAAAAATAAGAGGTCAAGAATTTGAAGGTTATTACTGAGGAAAAAAAGAAATGAAAGTGGCCTAGTTGTACCAGACCAAAACCATATTATAAAGCAGCAGTCATAAAAACTACTTGGTACTAGTAAAGAAATAGAGTAGTTGATCAATAGAATAGGTTAGGTTCATAAGACACAAAAATCAATGAATGTAGTAATCTAGTGTTTGATAAACACCAAAACCCCAGCTTCTGCAATAACAAGCCATTATTTGACCAAAATTGCTGGGAAAATTGAAAAGATTATGGCAGAAACTAGGCATTAACCAATATCTAATACTGTATACAAAAACAAGGTCAAAATGGGTTCATGCTTTAGACCTCAAGAGTGATATTATAAATAAATTAGAAAAGATAAGATAGTCTATCTCTTAGATCTTTGAAGAAGGAAGAAATTTGTGGCCAAAGAAGAATTAGAGTAAATTATGAAATACAAAATGGATAATTTTGATTATATTAAGTTTAAGTTTTTCTACAAACAAAACCAATGCAGACAAGATTGAAAGGGAAACATAAAACAAATTTTACATCTAAGGGATGATGATGAAGGCCTCTTTTTTAAGATATATGGAGAATTAGCTCAAATTTATAATAGTATGAATAATTTTCCAATTGATAAATGATCAAAGGATATGAACAGAAAATTTCCAGATGAAGAAATTAAAAGCATTTCTATTCATAGGAGAAAATGCTCCAAATCACTACTAATCAAAGGAATGCAAATTAAGACAACTCTGAGGTACCATTACATACCTCTCAGATTGGTTAAAACAATAGGAAAAGAGAATGATAAATGTTGGAGGGGATGTGGGAACATTGGGACACTAATGCATTGTTGGTGGAGCTGTGAAATGATCCAACCATTCTGGAGAGCAATTTGAAACTATGTCAAAAGGGCTACTAAACTAGGCCTACCCTTGGACCAGCAGTGTTTCTGCTTTACTTGTATCCCAAAGAGATCATGAAAAAAGTACCTACATGTTCAAAAATGTTTGTAGCAGCCATTTTTGTAGTGGCAAGGAACTAGAAACTGATTGCATGCCCATTAATTGGAGAATAGCTGAATAAGTTATGGTATATGAATGTTACAGAATATTACTGTTTTATAAGAAACAATCAGTAGGCTGATTTTAGAAAGGCCTGGAGAGATTTACATGAGCAGATGCTAAGTGACATGAGTAGAACTAAGAAAACATTTTACACAGCAACAACAAGATTTTGCCATGATCATTTAGGATGTATATGGCTCTTTTCAACAATGAGGTGATTCAGGCCAGTTCCAATAAGCTTGTCTTGCAGAGTTTTATGTAACCAGAAAAAGGATAGTGAGGATTGAATGTGAATCACAACATAGTATTTTCACCTTTTGTTGTTGTTGTTTGCTTTTTGTTTTCTTCTCATATTTTCCCCTTATGATCTGATTTTTCTTGTGAAGCCTGATAATTGTGGAAATATGTATCGAAGAATTGCACATATTTAACATATATTGGATGGATTCCTGTCTAGCAGTGGGAGAAAGGGAGAAAAAAATTTGGAGCACAAAAAATTTTTTAAAAATTGGATCACAATATTTCACATGGGTGAATGTTGAAAACTACCTATGTATATACTTTGAAAGTAAAAAGCTAAAAATAACATCAGACAACATAGAAATAAAGAAAGCATTCCTTAAAATAATAAGCAGTATCTACCTGAAACTAACAGCAAACATTATTTATAATGGAGAGAAGCTGTATGCATCCCAATTAAGATCAGAGATGAAATAATGATCATCTTTATTACCACTGTTATTCAACATTGTACTAAAGATGTCAACTTAAGCAATAAGAAAAAAAAAAGAAATTAAAATAATTGGAATAGGCAATGAGAAAATAAAACTATTATTCTTTTCAGATGATAGAGAATCCTGGAAAATCATGCAAAATCTTGAAACTTGAAACAATTAACAGTTTTAACAAAGTTGTAGGATATAATCATCAGCATTTCTATATATTATTAACAAAGCCCAGCAGAGAGATAGAAAGAAAATTCAATTTGAAATAACTGTAGACAAAATAAAGTATGTGGGTGTCAACCTGCCAAGACAATTTTAGAAACTATATGAAAACAATTACAAAACACTTCTCACACAAATAAACTCACATCTAAATAATTGGAAAAAGTTTAACTTGCTCATGTTGAGATAATAAATAAAAATGACAATTCTATCTAAATTAGCCTATTCAATACGATACTAATTAAACTTCCAAAAATGATTTTATGGAATTAGAAAAATAATAACTAAATTAATCTGACAGAGCAAAGTCAAGTAGATCAAGGGAATTAATGAACAAATACAAAGGATGGTAGTTAGCACTACCAGATTATAACTATATTATAAAGCAGCAGTTATCAAAATCATTTGGTATTGGCTAAGAAATAGAGTGGTGGATCAGTGGAATAGATTGGATATACATGACACAATAATCAAGGCCTATAGTAATCTGATATTTAATAAACACTCAAATTCCAAATTCTGGGAGAAGAACTCACTATTTGACAGAAATTGTTGGGAAAACTGAAAAATAAAGTCAGAAACTTGGCATACATATATATCATATCAAAATAATGTCAAAATGGGTACAGGATTCAGACATAAAGGGTAATATAAGCAAATTAGGAAAACAAAGGATAATGTACCTATCAGATCTTTGGAGAACAGAAACAAGACTAAAAGGGAAATACAAACCTGTGAAAAATTTTTACAGCCAGTGTTTCTGATAAAAGTCTCATTTCTAAAATAAAGAACTGTGTCAAATTTATAAGAATACAAGTCATTCCCTGATTGATAAATGGTCATGTGAACATACAATTTTTGGATGAAGAAATTAAAGTTATCTATAATCATATGAAAAAATGCTCTAAATCATTATTTATTAGAGAAATTCAACTTAAAACAATTCTGAAGTACCTCTTCAAATATCTCAGATTAGTTAATATGACAGGAAAAGGTAATAATAAATGTTGGAGGGGATGTGGGAAAACTAGGACATTAATACATTGTTGGTGGAAGTGTGAAATGATCCAGCCATTCTGAAGAGCAGTTTGGAAGTATACCCAAAGCCCTTTCAAACTATGTATAGCCTTTGATCCAGAAGTGCTACTACTGGATCTGTATTCCAAGTAAATTATAAAGAAGGGAAAAGAACCCACATGCACAGAAATGTTTGTAGCAGCTCTTTTTGTAGTAGCAGATAATTGCAAAATGAGTAGATGCCCATCCATTGGGGAATAGAAGAATACATTGTGATATATGAAAGTAATGGAATATTATTGTTATGTAAAATGATAAACAAGCTGATTTTAGAAAATCTTGGAAAGATTTACATGAACTGATGCTGAAAAAGAAGAATACATTGTACACAATGACAGCAATAATGTGTGATGATCAACTATGAACTCTTCTCAGTGCTTCAGTGATCCAAGGCAATTCCCATAGATTTTGGATTAAAAAATAAATGTCATTTGCATTCAGAAAAAGAACTATGGTGATTGAATAAAAAATAAGACATGCTATGTTCACTTATTTTTTCTGTTTTTTTTTTCTCTCCTATGGTTTGCTACTTTTGTTCTGATTTTTCTCTTTCAATATGATCCCTAAAGTGATGTGCACTTAAAATAAATAAATAAATAAATTTTAAGAAAAAAAAGGAAATCAAGAGGACACCCTTCAATTTGGGAATGGCTAAATAAATTGTGGTATTTGAATATAGTGAAATGCTATTCTTCTATAAGAAATAATGAGCAGGCAGATTTAAGAAAAATCTTAGTCAGACTTACATGAAGAGATGCTAAGCACATAATCAGAACCAGGAGACTATTACATACAATAGCAACAACATGGTGTAGATGAACAATTCTTATAGGCTTTTCTCTTCTCAAAAATAGAATAATCTAAGACAATTCTAATGCTCATGATGGAAAATAATGTCCACATCCAGAGAAAGAATGATGGAATTTCAATGCAGATCAAAACATGCAATTTTCACTTTTGTTGTTCTTTTTTCACTTTTCTTGTGATTTTTTCCCTTTTCTTCTGATTCTTCTTTCACAACATAACTAATGTGGAAATATCATTTATAATAATTTAAAAAAAAGAATTTGTATACTACACAGCTAGGTACATATTTCTCTAGTTAATGATATTGGTTCATTGTCTATGGTACCTTTCAGCAAGATGCAATTTCCTTCCTCTTTTCATTTTATTAGGTTTACTTTTGCTTTTACTTTATCTGAGATTTATATTGCTATACCTTTTTAAACTTCAGCTGAAGCATAATAAATTATGATCTAACATTTTAAGTTTATTTTTCATGTATCTCTCTGTTTCAAATGTATTTCTTTTAAGCCACATATTGTTGGATTCTGGTTTTCAACACATTCTGCTATCCACTTCCATTTCAGGGAAATGTGTGTGTTTATCCCATTCCCATTTACAATTATGATTATCACCTGTGTTTCTTCATCTATTATATTCTTTATCCTGTTTGTCCTCTTTCTCTTTTAATCCTTTCCCTCCTCACCAGTGTTTTGTTTCTCTCTATCACCTCCTGATCTGCCTTCCTTTCTATCAGTCTCAACCACTCTCTTTACTTAATCTCCTTCCCAACTACTTCCCTGTAAGGTAAAATAGATTTCTACAATCAAATGATTGTGTACATTATTCCCTCTTTTGTTCAATACTGATTATAGTAAAATTCAAGTAGTGCCCATTTCCCACCATCAAATATTCCTTCCACTGCAATAAATCTTTCACACTTCTTCATGTAAAAGTACTTTACACCATTTTATATCTCCATTCTTTCTGTACCCAGTGTACTCCTCTTTCTCATTCCTAATTTTTTCTTATATAATTTATTTATCTATCTATCTTCCTCTTATACTATTAGTAATACATTTTTTCCCATCTAGGGATGTGAACAATTCAGCTCTATTGAATTTCTTATGTTTTCTTTTCCCTTCTTACCAACTTATACTTCACTTAATCTCCATATTGGAGGTCAAATTTTTTATTTATTTCTGGTCTTCTCTTTATGAAAATTTGAAATTCTTATATTTCATTGAATGACAATTTTCACCTTGAAGAATTGTGCTTAATTTTGCCAAGTAGGTGATCCTTGGTTGTAGGCCTAGCTCCTTTGCTTTCTGGAATATCATGTTCCATAATTTCTAATCATTTAATGTTGTAGCTTCCAAGTCCTATGTAATCCTTATTGTTACTCCCATATATATATTTTTTTTTAATTTTAAGCTTTTTATTTGTATAACATATGTATGGGTAGTTCACCAACCTTGATCTTTACAAAGCTTTCCATTACAAATTTTACCCCTAGTCCCCTCCCCTCTTCTAGATGGCAGGAAGTCCACTACATGTTAATAATGTTGAAATGCTTTAGAAGTTATGCAAGAAAAATCCTATCTACAAGAAAAAAAAAGAATCAGAGAAAGGCAACACAATGCAAGCAAATGTCAATAGAGATCATGAAAATGTTACGTTGTGGTCCATATTTCATGTCCCTCTTTCTAGGTGTATATGGTTTTCTTCAGTGAACAACTGGAACTGGTTTGAGACAATTCTTTATTGCAGAGAGCCATGTCCATCAGAATTGATC
>JAJPUD010033530.1:0-11312 GCA_023553655.1 Myrmecobius fasciatus
ATCCCAAAAATGTTAGTTGTAAGGAGAAGTGGGGCTGGGAAGCATAGTGGAGTTAGAGGAGATACCATGGGGCATGGGAGAAGGAAAAAGATACCACAAAGCAGAGTGCTATGGAAGACTGACCCAAAGGAAGACAACCTAAGTAGATTTTACAGGGAAAATTTAACCTCAGAGACATGACTAGGATTTCTGACAGGGTATGGCAAGGTGAGACTGTTTGGGACCTCTACAGAGGGTGGGTCTCAGGGATTTGACATAACTTGAATTTCAGGCTGGAAGACCTTTCTGGAGAGGGGAACCTCAGAAATAAACTGATCTCTATCAGAATCTTCTGCCTGCTTGCCTCAGTGATCAATTCTTTAGTGTCTCTTGGTTCCGAGCACCATTCAGGACTTCATCATAATGAAACATGAAAGTGATTTACTTTGGCTTTGCAAAAAGTTTGTCCTGGAAAAGAGACTTGGCAAATTTTATGAGATTAAAGAGAATGATATCAGCCATGACTATGTTAAATATCATATTTTAATTTTTTCTTATGCTTGATTCTGGCATTTTGACTATTCCACTATATATAGGCACTTGTATCACTGTTTTAATCTTGTCTTCATTTTACAAGTAACAACTTGGCAGAGAGCTGGTTGGGGTATAGGGAATGATCTTAACAATCTGTAAATTCAAAAGATAGCTTCTACCTCAGTCTGTGGGAATCTTTAGGTCTTTCCAATACTATAGCTGCCTCATGGCATTCTATATTCCCTTAAGGAAAGGTTCTCACCTATTTTAGCCCAGAGCCTCAGGAGATAAGTATCTTTTAAATTTAAATTCCAAATTTAAGGCCTTCAGCCTTAAACTAAATCTACCTCTTGGACTCTTTTGATTCTGTATGGAATACTACAATAGGATCTCAGTCTGCTATTGGGGTGGAATAATTTATCTCAATTTCTTTCTGCTCTTGTTATACTAATATAATCTATACAGATAAGCTTAGGGGGCAAGACTAAAAGCTGTGTTGGTGGATCTGGCAACCAATGTCCTGTTTTACTGCCTGAAATAAAGTTGCTGCTTTCTGTTTGTTCAGAGATAGATGTTTGGGTCTTGCACAGTTCATTGACTCAGTGTAGATAGCTGATTGATATAACAGTAATTTTTTGAAACATAAAAATAGGGAATGAAAGTGTATACTTGGGATGTGAAATATACTCTTTTACAGTTTACATAAATTATTCTAAATCGACAAATCTGTGATTTTTAATATCTAAACAACTTTAATAAATAGTTTGGGGTTTGGACCATTTCAAATATTCCTTAAGAGCATACAGTCAGTTTCAAAATTTTTCCCTCTACATGACTTCTGAACTTTTTGTAACTCTCTTCTTCACACAAGAAAGAAAAGCATATGAAAACCTACAGGATATTAACAAAGTAAAGTAGAGAAAACCAATGACTAATATGTATTTAATTATTTACAAAGAAAATTATATTCAAGACTTAAAAGATCTTTAATATCCTTTTTCCTACAGTTTTTTCTGCATGTCTTTTTCTTTAAAGAAAAAAAATCCCAATTTGATTTTTATTAATATTGACACTCTTATAACCATTGGGTCTTCTTTTGGCCCAAGGCTGTAACATTAAGAAATTTCAAATAGAAGTTCACTTCAATACTTTCATTATAATGTCATAATTCTGAGTTGATGCTACTTTATCAGTTGATGGATTTAATTAGGACAAGTTAAAATTAATGAGATAAAGAAGAGATACAACTAAGCCACTTGTCAGATATTTTTGCTTCTGGAAAAAAAGTAGGATATACACCTTCCCCTCAACATGAAACTTATTGTCCAGTCACAGTCAAACATTAAGTAAATCTTTAATTGTGATATCACTTTAAAATGTCACCAGAAAGTCTAGAATATATCTAGACTGATGAACTAGAAGAGTTGTTTCTATTCTCTGTCTTGTCACCACATTGTGATTTGATGGGTAATCTTGAACTGAAGGAAACAAAATATAATGAATTGGTATTACTTAAATCCTTCTTGGGTTCTGCCAGCACTAGCCCATGGGTGCCTAGGTGCCTTAAATTTTATTTCTTCTCTCACACTTCTTGCTGCTTCTACTATCCCATTGTTATTTGCCAGAAATTCCCTGGAGCTTCCCTGAAAACCTCCAACCTTTAATTTTACAAGCAAGACTGAGGTGATGGACAATAGAATTCTACATTGATGTTTATAGAAGAAAATGTTAGAAGGCCCACAGGGGATGCCCTCAGAAGCTTCCATTTCTTTCTCATGTGTCCATCTCCATTCATCTTTTCATTTGAACCAGGAACAGTCTTTTTTTTTCTGTTTGCTCTCAAAAAGTATTGCAAAATGTGTTAGCCTTTCTTATCTTTTTGACTTCATCTCCTTCAATAATGACTCACAGTTGTGTAGCACTTTATAGTTTATAAAGTACTTTCCTCAACAAAATATTAGGAAAGAAGTAGCAGAATCATTTTTTTCACTCTTGTCATGTGAAGAAATGAGACAAAAAGCATTATGTTGATTTATTTTGAATTTATATTTGAATCATGTTTTGCATTGCATTTTCATTGAATTCTCTATATAATATTTTTATATATTCTAACTATATTTTTTTTATTTGTATTTTTTATTTTATTTTATTTTATTTTATTTTATTTTTATTTTATTTTATTATTTTTTTTTTTTTGCTGAGGCAATTGGGGTTAAGTGACTTGCCCAGAGTCACACAGCTAGGGAATGTTAAGTGTCTGAGACCAGATTTAAACTCAGGTCCTCCTGACTTCAGGGCTGGTGCTCTAACCACTGTGCCACCTAGCTGCCCTTATTCTAACTATATTCTTGAAAAAATCTTTTTTGTTAATAGTTATCACAGCCATGTTAAGGGGAGATCACCAAATATGTAATGACATAATTTATAAACTGAATCCTTCAACTGAAATGTCCCTGTTCAAAATTGGTAAAAGATCTGTTAATTGTGAGCGGATCTTTTCTTACTCTTTGTTCCTCTTGAACTTTCTGTAGGTTAATCAATAACTTTTCCCTCTTGGATTCTTTCTTCTCTATGAATCTCATGATGTTGTTATCTCATGATTCTCTCTCTACATGCTCGATAGAGTCTTTTTAGTTCCCTTTGTTGGATCTTCATCAATGTTTCTCTGTCTCTTTTTCTCTCTAATATATACACACATAAATACAAATACAGACACACACATAAACATAGTCACTTTGGGTTTGCTTTCAGGTTTTGTAGTGATCCCTCTTTTCTTTATATGTTCTAACATATGAGGATTTCATTATCTCCCATGGATTCAATTATCTTCTTCTTGTAGATAAAGTTTCTCTATTAAACACCATAAAAGGATCAACACCTAGGTGCTAGAAGTATCAGATAAATCAATCAATCCATCAAAGACATTTATTAAGCATCTGTTGTTTGCCAAGGCCCTGTGGTCATACCTTGGGATACAAAAACAAATAGAGAAAGTTTCTGTCCTTAAGAAGCTTGCAATGTAATGGTGCAGGATTAGATCATTGTTTGCCAGAAATATTATAAGGTAATTTGAATTGATTAGAAGATTAGACTCCTTATTCATTAACACATCCCCAGCTCTCTTCCTATAGCTATGATGTTCTCATGACATATTCAAAAGATTATAACAAGATCAAAATAGAGCTTCATCAATTACACTGAAATCTTGAAAGTTTTAGCACTTAGCTATCTATGGCTACTTTGGAAAACGACTTCTTCTTTGAATTCAAAGGGTAAAATTTGGGGCAGACCCTAAGATTCAAGAATGCAATATAAAAATTGTGCATAGGAAAATCCAGGATTCAAACATCAAATAAGTTTTCAATATAAATCTGATTGTCTACATAATAATTGTTAAATGAATGTTTGTGTCAAGTATTCTCTTTTCTGACCCTCATTAGTAGCAAAACATTTACTGAATTGTAAACACCTTCTCTTAGGTTAGATGAGCTCCAAAATATCTGAAGAAGAAATTTTTCAGGATTTAAAAGTCAAGCCTGAACTTGGCTTTATAAAAGTTTAGTATCACCACCACTAAGGAATGAAGATAGAAAAAAGGAGACAAAAATAGCCAAACACACACTTAAAAAATTCACTTTGACTGGATTTTCATATCTAAGAAAAGATTAGTTTGTAAAGAAACTTTTATCAATTAGAAAAAATTAAGAATATAAAAAGGTGTCTATATCCTTGTACATAATAAAAATGTTGTTTCATGCCATTTAAAAAATGGAGAAAAAACTTTCTGTCTTCAAGCTTTCCCCTCCCTCCTTCACAACAGAAAAAAGTGATAATTGGGACTATCACCCTAAGTTTACAGGAGGTATTTATAGAATATTCTACTTCTGAAGATGAGATATTTTTAACTTAATCAGGAATTTTTCAGGAAAGGCCAAGGCATAATTATTATTAATAATAATAATGATAAAAGCAACAATAGCAACAATAACAAAACTTAAAACTCACATTTTTAAATCATCATATTTGCTATAACAAAACATTTTTTAAATATAGATTTTACTACTATGACCTCTACTAGTGCCTTTCCCTCCAGCCTGCCTTAGGGATTAATTATTATCAATTCTTCTGGTAACTACAGCAATATGCATGATAATGTCTATTTTTAAAAAAGTAAATTGGGAAGAAGTCAGTAGCCATTGGGAGGATGAACTAAGAAATCATATAGAAGCAGTCATGAGTAGTGCATTAGAATTTCTAAGAGATGGAGGTTAGGAAGGAAAGCATTTGAGACATCAGAAGAGTAAATGAAAAAGCTCAGGAGTGTTGGGATGGAAGTGCAGTATATGAGGAATTACAAAAAGTTTATGTTGGCTAAACTTCAGTGTATAGTCAATAATGTATTATCAGGCTCTGAAGATAGGTTGAAAGCAAAAAGAAAAGGTTTTTAAGTGACAGAAATGTTTATATAGGATCCTTGAAGTAAGAAAACACTTGGAATTTCTTAAGAAAGGGAGTGATATGGTCAGGCCAGAACTGGAGAAATAGCATCTTAGCTGCTGACAGAAGAATGGATTTCAGTGGGGAGATGCTGACTTCCCAGAAGGTCACAAGGCAATAACTATTTCAAGTATTTTTCAGTGATCTAAAACATTCTTGAAAAACTATCAAAGAAAAGCTTAACATTTGCCTATATAGCTTTTCTTTTTTGTGTCAAGAAAGTTACTATTTATTTAATAATTTGATACATTTAAAATTTCAGTGTGATCCTGGTAAGGACAATATACATATGACACATGTACACACATGCACATGCATACACACATATACTTAGTCACATACTTTTCTCATCAACGTGTAACATTTTAGGCACATTTTACAAATAACATGAACAGTGGAATCTTATTATATGTAAAAACAGTAAAACTAAGGATATGCAGTACATATTTTAATAATATTTTTAATAGACCAAATCATAATTATAATAGGAAAATTGTTCAGGGAAAGCCAGGACATGAGGTTTTTGATGTTTTTGTTTTTGTGTAGAGGTGTGAGTGTGTGTGTGTGTATGTTTGTTTTTGTGACTATTATTTTATGGTGGACATGTGTGTGCCTCTCTCTTTGTGTGAGCCTGGTAATTTTGAAAAACAGAATTATCCTTTCTGAGAAAAAAAAATCAGTCTCCTCAACTCTCTGATGTTCAAATTCAGTGAAATCCTGCTTATTTCAAAAGGAAATTTTGGAAAATGAAGAAATGTATAACGGTACAAAGGGATAGGATAGCACAAGGAAATATTCTATTAAAGAAGAAAACAAAGAAAGACTCAGCAGTTGTTTCAGTTAGAATAATACTGTCTGTTTGCATATATTTCATATTCCTTCAACTGAAATCATTTTCTAGATGCAGTGAAATTTGTCAGACCTAGCATCCATCTGCACAGACTCTCTTGAATACTTTGCTAAGCCTCTCATACTAGGATCCAACATTTACAGAAGAAAGAATTTTCTATGTGGTGACATTTAGCAATTACAATCTATTGACCTGTTGGGATTGAATTTGCCTCTATTTAAAATTGGAGGAAGCATCCTATGAAAAGTTCCCTTTTTATTTAAAGGTATCAAAAGATTGGAAAGAACAACTAGACTCAGTTGTATTATACAATGCTATTGTCCAACATGTATTATAGTCTATATACAATACCCATTTACAATGGTGAAGTAAAAAGCAACATCATAAATGACATTTTTTTTTCTACTGACTGGGAGAGGTCACAACAGAAGATAGTGGCTACTTTGCCATTTTTTTTTATATTAACTTTGAGCTCTGGGGACAAAGAATGCTTCTCTACCTCCAATATTCTCTGGAAATCAAATAAATATGGCTAAAAACTGTAATCATAAGTTCTTCCCATTGACAGCACTTCAATCAGTAGTGATATGAAATATGTGTTTCATAGCTCATTTGCAAACTTGACTTTGTTGTCATGTTTGTGTAGTTGGTTTTATATTTGTATAGTTTGTTTTCAGTCTTTGCATATATGAACATTTCAATTGTCTATCACTATTTTACTAGTTTATTATATTTTATATGTTTATTATATGCTGTATATATTTATTATATGTTTTGTTATATGTTTTATATGTTCAATTACCCAGTAGAATCTAAATTCTTTAAAGGCAAGTAGCATTTGTTTGTTTTCTCTCTATGACCCCAATGTCTAGCTTACTGCATTGCATATTGTATATTATCTGAATTAGATCAAATTGGAATGGATTCTTTTCATACGATTGAAATTATGGAGATGAAAATACATAGAGAAATGGTACCGTGTTAGCTATCCGTAACCAATATTACTGATTGCTTATAACTTCATTAGCAGGTATCATAATCATTCCATTTTATAATTTGAATAAAAGAGTTAAACTATATTTTGTAAATTAAATTTTCAAAGTAGTAGAAGATTCTAGTATTTGATCCTGAGGAAAGAAAACTGAACTTGGTGTCAAAATACTTGGATTTAATTTCTAGTTTTGACACATACCTGTGTGATCATGGATAAATTATTTTATTTTTTCTGGACCTCAGTATCCTCTTATGTAACATCAGAGGGTTGAATGATGAATTCCAAAATCTCTTTGACATTTTAATCTGTGATACTCATAGGGAAGCATCAAGACCTCTACAAAAATTCTCTACAGCCAACAAAGGTCAATAGAGTGCTGGCTTGTTATAATTACCTGCTGCTAGTAAGGAATAAAGAATTGAAAAAAAATAGAACTCTAGTTTAATATCATGCATTATTAATGGGTGGCTTTTCTGAATAAGGATTGCAGGCACTCAGTATAATAGAGATACACAGTGGGATATGGAGATAGAAGAGATGGAAACATCTTGATTATGAGCAGTTGCCAGGAGAAGCTCTCTCTAACTTTTTGGTGACTGAAAATCATTTCTTAGTCTTCAAAGAAATAAATTCAAATAAGGAAAGGGATATTCATTACTTAGGGTTGAACCTTTCCAATATAATAAAAGTGACACAGTTATATCAATGGTATATCAGTTGAATTACCAAAGAAATACTTTATAGCACTAGATAAAATAAGAAAAAAATTATTTTATTGAGCAAAAGTTCCAAAATCTCAAGGAAAATGATGGGAAAAACTTAGGAATTAATTTTACAGATACCATTTTTTTTTCAAAACAGTAATCATAAAAATTCTTTGGTATTGGTTCAAAATTTATTTGGGCAGCTAGGTGACTCAGTAGATAGAGCACCAGAACCTGAGTTCAAATCTGACCTCAGACAATTAATGCTTCCTAGCTTTGTGTGACCCTAGGCAAATCACTTAACCCCAATTGCCTCAAGGAAAAAAAAAAGTTATAATAGTAGAACACAACAAAAAACCAAGAATCTAGGAAATAAAATGAACTCAATAATCAATTGTTTGAAAAACCTGAGATTAGCTATTTAGGGGAAAATAACAAAATAACAACAAAAGATTATCATACTAAAAAGATTTTTACAACAGGGAATACATAAATGATAGAATAGTGTTGGTAATTGTTAGTGATTTTGGTCATTATTTTTTTTAATCAACAAGAGCCAACTTTTATTTTCCATGCCATGATGTAATGTTGATCTAATATGTTGTTGTTTGTCCTTTGTTCTTCAAGAGGATCATGACATATGGAAAGTGACAACCTTCATGGGGGTGCAGCTTCTAGAAGAAAGACAGAAGTAAGCCTGAGTTCCCTAGACTTTAGGAATGCTATTATTCTAAAGAATCTGTCAGTGATTCTAAAGTATTCTCACTTTAGGAATATAGTCCCAGAAACTTTGGTGACTGTCAGATAATAATCTGTTGGTCAGTGATAACAGGGTTTCTAATACAAATGGTGGGGTGCAAAACCAAACCATCCCTCATTTCTACCTCTGGGCAATAAAATGACCATAACTGCAACATGAAGAACAGTTTTCTCTGTCTTTTCCCATAAATTTGTCTTCTTGCTTCTGGTCCTTAGCTAAGTCCTTTTGGTAATTAGCCAGCTTCAATTGCCATTAAAATTACAATAAACTTTGCACCTTGACTTGGAATTGGGTTCAAGCCTGTAAATTCTTTTGAGATACCTCAAACAGAGTCTACAACTGTATGGGATAAACTGAATGAAGACCTTTCATGGGAATATGGCCTTAAGAATTTGCAATAATAAGACGAATTATAGCTAAAAAGCTGCAGATGTTCAATTGTCTTGGGTGAACATTTCACCACCTCTTAATTAGCATTTAAGTACTTCTTTAAAGGTGATGATGACTTTGGGAATTCAGGTAACAGAATTCTCTCATCAAGAATATCTGCTTGTAGAGTAGTTATCTAGGGAAATTTAGACTAAGTTTGTTATTTACAAATATTCTTTTTTTTCTGGAATAGATTTCCATGTTTAGAAAAGGATAGGGGGTTTGAGGGCTTCTGGTCTATTTTACCTTGAGTTTTTCAATTTGTGTTTTGCACTCCTCTATTGAAACTTTGTCTGTTGGGAGTTGCCCCTTCTCTAGTGATCATAATAAATCCCTTTTTGCCTTTTTTTAAACCTCAAGAATCTTTGATTTTAATTTGTCCCACACAGTAACTACATCCTTTGGGGGGGTCTCCTTTGGAACCTCAATACCATGCAAGTGAATTTGATTTAAGTGAGGTAGGGCTGCACAAAATCCCTTATCTCACTTCACCTTTCAGAGCCATCTGGATCCACTGAAAAGATATAGATCAAGATGACTGGATATGGCTCTAAATAAAAGGGGAGACCTTGATCTTTTTAAGCTAAGTTTTTCAACAGGTCTCTGGGTGACTGAGGCTTCAGCCATTCAGTGAAGCTAGGTAGCAGTTGAGGAAAAGAATCTCTTCTCTCACCTAGTCCAAAAAAAATCTAAATAAATGAATGAATGAATCTGGGAGGGGGAGACTGTTAGGATTTCTGACCAAAGCAGAAATGACTGCTATTTACATTTAATCTAAGTCAATCAGGACCCCAAACAATGATTAAATGGAGTTTGGCCTAATACCTGTTGGTAGTCAATTAAAATCAGATGGGTTTTGGCTTAAGACATGGTTCTTAAGAAAGAAATCTAGCCAGTAAACCCCAAGGTATCTTGGGAAGATTCAGAGGTGCAAAAGAGAAAAAAATGCTTTTAAGAGGATCTGTCAGTAAGGGTATGACTCTTTTTTCACATTTATTCTCATTGACATTTCAATTTCCTTTCTAAGAATTTGTGGAATTGTGATTTCACTACCAAGATGCAGAAAATTTTGTTGTAATGTTTTAAATTCCATTTTTTTCTGTGTGTGTGTGTGTGTTTCTTTCTTTTTTTCTCTTTTAATTCCCTTTGTTTAGTTGACTATATTGCCAACCTTTATTTAGACTTGTTTTATCATCCTCACCATTGTTTGTCTGTTTTAAGGGACAGAATTACTGCCCATAATTTTCTATCATTCTTCTTCATAAGAACAAACTGGATAGTTTATTTTCTAAAATAATGATATCATTGGCAGTCATCTCTCTTGGTTTGACAAGCAAGTCAAATGTTTGCTTACAGCTACTTTTTGGGTGCTTTTCACTTACATGTTGTAGCAATTAATTTGCATTGGTTAAACCTTTGGATGATTATTATACTGTGTTTCTTTTTCTGTCTGTCTTTTTCCGAGTTTTTGCATATAACAGCTTATTTAAATAATCTATGGTTAATATTTAATTGTAAAATGTATTTTCCTGATTGCATTTTTTCTTTTTATTATTTTAATTCTTAGCTTTGAAAAGTTTATGTCATAACTGTGCAAAAGTATATGAATCAGGGACAACTCCCATGATCATAATAAGCATTGTCCCATCACTTTTTGATGTTGTTTGGGGTTTATCTTGTCCAGATGTTATCAATATACTTTTGAACAGAGAAAGTGTTCATGAGGAGTGAAGCTTCTCTATAGCCTGATACTTCATCCCTAATAATACAAATGTGTAAATTATGATTATTTTCATGGTAATCTTATTCAGAAACTCTAGATAAATAAGTTTATTCAATGGTTATTATAAAATAAATTCATATATGGAGTTTGTTGACAGTCTAAAACCTCACTTGGTCATTTTACTTCCATCACTATAAAAGGAGTAGGAATTTGTATAGGACCAATATACAATTCTCTCTCTTTCATAGGTCATCATGGCTAAAAATGTTGCATTATCATGTGACTAGTCTACTAATGATATTCCTATGTTTAACTAGACTGACTCTTGAACAACAGACTCGATATGTGGATAGATTTTACTCCAGTGCTTCACCATGGCATAATTTGATCCTGGGTTCTTGTAGGCTATACCAATATAATGCAAGCTATGGTGGACTATACAATGTTTAAAACTGCAAATATCTCCCAGGGAACAAATTACAAGAAGCAAAATAGAATTTCAATAAATAAAATCAAAGAAATCTTTATATGAATAAAATCAACACATCTAGGATAAAAATCAAATGGAAAAAATTCTAGTATCAATTATTTCTGTTTGATATTTGATAGATAGCAAATTAACACACACACATATATAAAACCAAGAAACATTCCTCATGATAAATAGCCAAAGGATATCAAGAATTGTTTTTCAAATACTGAACTATAAAAGATATATGTATGAGTGCAACAAATTTCTAATAAAACATACACACCAAAACAATGTTTAGATGTCACTGCATAAGTATTAAACTAGTAAGAAAAATATAGAAATTGGGAAGGGTTGTTTTTTTTTTTTTTTT
>JAJPUD010033531.1:0-11311 GCA_023553655.1 Myrmecobius fasciatus
AATAAGATCAGGAGTGAAACAAGGCTGCCCACTGTCACCATTATTATATAATATTGTCTTAGAAATGTTAGCTTTGGCAGTATGAGAAGAAAAAGAGATTAAAGGAATTAGAGTAGGTAATGAGGAAACCAAATTATCACTCTTTGCAGATGACATGATGATATACGTAGAGAACCCTAAAGACTCAACTAAAAAACTACTAGAAATAATTCACAACTTTAGCAAAGTTGCAGGATACAAAATAAATCCACATAAATCATCAGCATTTTTATATATTACCAATAATGTTCAACAGCAAGAGATACAAAAAGAAATTCTATTCAAAATAAATGTTGATAGTATAAAATATTTGGGAATTTATCTGCCAAGGAATAGTCAGGAACTATATGAACTAAACTACAAAACACTTTCCACACAAATAAAATCAGACCTAGTCAATTGGAAAAACTTAAAATGCTCATGGGTAGGATGAGCGAATATAATAAAAATGAAAATACTACCCAAACTAATTTACTTATTTAGTGCCATACCAATCAAACTCCCAAGAAATTATCTTCCAGATCTAGAAAAAATAGTAGCAAAGTTCATTTCGAAAAACAAAAGGTCAAGAATTTCAAGGGGATTAATGAAAAAAAAAGGCTGACGATGGTGGACTTGCTGTACCAGATCTAAAACTATATTAGAAAGCAGCGGTCATCAAAACCATTTGGTACTGGCTAAGAAATAGAGTAGTCGATCAGTGGAATAGCATAGAATCACAAGACAAACTAGGCAATAACTATAGCAATTTGGTTTTTGATAAACCCAAAGACCCCAACTTTTGGGATAAGTATTCATTATTTGACAAAAACTGCTGGGGAAACTGGAAACTAGTGTGGAAGAAATTAGGGCTTGACCCACATCTAACACCACATACCAAGATAAGATCTAAATGGGTTCATGATCTGGATATAAAGAGTGATACTATAGTTTACCTCTCAGACCTATGGAGATGGAATAAATTTATGTCCAAAGAAGAACTGGAACTCTTAATTGAAAACCAGATAGATAACTTTGACTATATTAAGTTAAAAAGTTTTTGTAGAAACAAAATCAATGCAGACAAGATTAGGAGGGAAGCAATAAATTGGGAAATAATCTTTACATTTAAGGGTTCTGATAAAGGTCTCATCTCTAAAATATATAAAGAATTGTATCGTATTTATAAAAATTCAAGCCATTCTCCAATCCAAATGGTCAAAGGATATGAACAGACAATTTTCAGAGGATGAACTTAAAACTATTGATAATCATATGAAAAGGTGCTCCAAATCACTATTGATCAGAGAAATGCGAATCAAGACCACCCTGAGGTACCACTTCACACCTGTCAGATTGGCTAAAATGACAGGAAAAGTTAATCATGAATGTTTGAGGGGATGTGGGAGGGCTGGGACATTGATGCATTGTTGGTGGAGTTGTGAACGGATACAGCCATTCTGGAGAACAATTTGGAGCTCTGCTCAAAAAGTTATCAAACTGTGCATACCCTTTGAACCAGCAGCATTTCTATTGGGCTTATATCCCAAAGAAATCATAAAGTAAGGAAAAGGCCCCACATGTGCAAGAATGTTTGTGGCAGCCCTTTTTGTAGTGGCTAGAAACTGGAAATTGAATAGATGCCCTTCAATTGGAGAATGGCTGAATAAATTATGGTATATGAATATTATGGAATATTATTGTTCTGCAAGAAATGACCTGGAGAGACTTACATGAACTGATGCTGAGTGAAATGAGCAGAACCAGGAGATCATTATACTCGGCAACAACAGTACTATATGACGATCAATTCTGATGGACATGGCTCTCTTCAACAATGAAATGTTTCAAAACACCTCCAATTGGTCACTGAAGAAAGCCATATACACCCAGAGAGAGGGATGTGAAATGTGGACCACAACATAACATTCTCATACTCCTTGATTGATGTTTGCTTACATTGCGTTCCCTTTATCTGATATATCATTTGTGTAGATAAGATTTTTCTTGCACAACAATGATGTTTGGAAATATGTATACATATATTCGATTTGCCAATATTTTAACATAATTAACATGTAGTGGATATCCTGCCATCTAGGGGAGGGGTGGGGAGTTGGGGGGAAAAATTTGTAACAGAAAGCTATGTAAGGGTTATTGTTGAAGAATCACCCACACATATGTTATGCAAATAAAATAAAATAATAATAAAAAATATTTCTGCTTTTCTGCATTTGATTTTGAATCTTTTATGCCCTATTACATAGTCAGTTTTGTATAGGTGCTATGTTCTGCTTAGAAAAGGTTATAGCTGTATATTTCTGTTCCTGTTCAATTTTCTCCAAAAGTTTGTTATATTGAACTTTTCTAATATTCTATTTGCCTCCTTACTTTCATTTTTGCTTATTTGGGTGTTAAATTTATCAAGGTCTGAGAGGGTACAATTGTAATCCTCCACTATTATACTTTTGCTGTTTCTTCTTATAACCCATTTAGCTTCCACTTGAGAATTTGGAGGCTATACAGTTTGATGCACATATGTATACCAATTATATTGATTCATTGTTTATGTACATTTTATCAAGAAATCATTTCTTTTTCTACTTTAATTAGTTCTGTTTTAACTTTTTTGATTTGTCTGAGATCAGAATTGTTACTCTTGTTTTTTGGGTTTTTGGTTTGTTTGTTTGTTTTAACTTCAACTGTAATACAAGAGATTCTGATTCAGCCCCTTACCTTTACTCAATGTGTATGTGTCAAGTATGTTTCTTATAAACAACATATTGAACAATTTCCTTTTCTCATTTTTACTGCTACTACTTTTTGTTTAGGAGAGTTCATGCCACTCACATTCACAGTTGTGAATATATTTCCTATGTATTTTCCTCCATCTTATTATTCTTCCTATTTGTCCTCTCTGCCCTTTCATTCTTTCCCTCCATACTAGTATTTTGCTTCTTTCTACTACCTTCCCTGATCTGTGTTCTCTGCTGTAAGCCTCCACCCTTCCTTTACTTAATCTCCTCCCTTCCTCCTTCCCTGTTAAATAAGACAGATTTCTGTATTCAACTGAGTATTTGTATTATTCCCTCTTTGAACTAATATTGATAAAAGTAAAGTTCAAGCAATACTCATTGTTTGAATTTTTCTCTCTACAGGTCTTTCACATCTCTTCATGTGAAATAATCTCCCCTTTCTTCTGTAGCCAGTATAATCCTTTTTCTCATCTATTAATTTGTTTATAATTTCCTCAAATTTACCTTATTATCTGTACCCTTTATCTATCTATATTTATATTCCTTCCAGATGTACTCTTAGTTATACAAATTTTAAGAATTACAAATATCATCTTTCCATATAGGGATCTAAACAGTTTAGCTCTATTGAATCCCTTATGTTTTCTGTTCCCTTTTTATCTATTTATATTTCTCTTGAGTATTGATATTGGAGGTAATTTTTTTGGTTTACTTCTTGTTTACACTTTATGAAAGGTTTAAATATATGAGTACTTAAGTAGTACTCCAATCAGGGGCACCTTTTGTTGCTGTTGTACATTCATTTACTTATGTCTGACTCTTCATGAACACATGGATCATAACATACCAGATCTTTCTATTCTTCACTATATCTTAAAGTCCAAGTTCATGTTCTTTGCTTCAAAGACTCTGTCTATCCATCACGTCCTCTGTTGTTCCCTTCTCTTTTTTATTTTCAATCTCTCCCAACATCAGAGGCTTTTTCAATGAATACAATCTTTTCATTAGGTGGCCAAAACATTTAAGCTTCAGTTTGGGTATTTATCCTTTAAATGAGTTGTCTGAATTCATTTCTTTCAATACTGACTTATTTGATCTCTTTGCTAACCAAGAGATTCTCAAAAGTCTTCTGCAGTACCACAATTTCAAAGCATATACATTTTACTTCCTTTAATTTTTAAGCACAATATTATAACCTAAGAAATTCATTCAATGTTCTAGTCTTAAATGATATCAGGATATTTAAGATTATTGTTTTGGTATATATTTGGGCCCCCAATGAAAGTCAGAAAGACAGCATTTTTCTGTACAAAAGCCTCAATTTTGTTTAATGCAAATCAGAAAAACAATTTCCACTTCTAAGATTTGCTGGAGTTTTTTGCTTATTTTGTCCTGTGATCCTTTACTATTCCAATGATCAGCTACTCTATTTCTTAAGCAATACCAAATGGTTTTGATGACCACTGCATTACAATATAGTTTTAGATTTGGTACAGCTAGACCACCTTCATTTGATTTTTTTTTCATTCATTCCTTTGAAATTCTTGACCTCTTGTTCTTCCAAATGAATTTCATTGTTATTTTTTTCTATGTCAGTAAAATAATTTCTTGGGAGTTTAGTATATCACTAAATAAATAGATTTTTCTTATCTTATTGCCAAAGGTAGTATTTCTAATACAATATTGAATAGTAATGGTAATAGCAGGCAAACTTGTTTCACCCATGATCTTATTGGGAATGATTGCAAGTTATCCCCATTACATAATATGTTGACTGATGGTTTTAAATAGCTTTCTACTGACTATTTTAAGGAAAAGTCCATTTATTCCTATACTCTTCAGTGTTTTTGATACAAATGGATGTTGAATTTTATCAAATGCTTTTTCTGCATCTATTGAAATAATCATGTTTTTTGTTCATTTGGTTATTGATATAGTCAATTATGCTAATATTTTTCCTAATATTGAACCATCCATGCATTCCTGGTATAAATACTACTTGGTCATAGTGTATTATCCTGGGGATCAATTTCTTTGCTAATATTTTATTTAAGATTTTTGTATCAACATTCAATAGATAGATTGATCTATAATTTTCTTTCTCTGTTTTCACCTTACCTCATTTAGGTATCAGTACCATGTCTGTGTCATAAAAGAAATTTGGTAGGAGTCCTTCATTCTCTATTTTTTCAAATAATTTATATAGTATTGGAGTTAATGTTTGGTAGAATTCACATGTAAATCTATCTGATCTTGGTGATTTTTTCTTAGGGAGTTATTCATTGCTTGTTCTATTTCTTTTTCTAAAATGGGACTATTTAAGTAATTTATTTTCTCTTTTCTTAATCTGTGCAATCTATATTTTTATAGGTATTCCTCCATTTCACTTAGATTATCATATTTATTGGCATAAAGTTGGGCAAAGAAACTCCTAATTATTGCTCTAATTTCCTCTTCACTGGTGGAAAGTTCTCCTATTTCATTTTTGAAACTAATAATTTGATTTTCCTCTTTCTGTTTTTTATTCAAATTAACTAAAAGTTTATCTATTTTGTTAGTTTTTTCCATAAAACTTTTAGTTTTATTTATTAATTCAATAGTGGGTTTTTTTTACTTTGAATTTTATTAATCTCTCCTTTTATTTTTAGGATTTCAACTTTGGTATTTGTTTGGAGCTTTTTAATTTGTTCTTTTTCTAGCTTTTTTAGTTGCAATCCCAATTCATTGATTTTCTCTTTCCCTATTTTATGCAAGTAAGCATCTGGAGATATAAAAGTTCCCCTTATATACTCCTTTGGCTGCATCCCACAAATTTTGGTATGTTGTCTCATTATTGTCATTCTCTTGGATGAAATTAGTAATTGTATGTCTGTAATTTGCTGTTTCACTCATTTGTTCTTTAAGATGAGATTATTTCGTTTCCAATTGCTTTTTGATTTATTTTCTCCTAGCCTTATGTTTCATGTGATTTTTATTGCATCATGTTCTGAAAAAAATGCATTTACTATTTCTGCCTTTCTGCAATTGATTTTTAGGTTTTTCTGCCTAACACATGGTCACTTGTTGTATAAGTTCCATGAACCACTGAGAAAAATGTAAAATACTTTCTGTCTCCATTTAATTTCCTCCAAAGATATATCATACCTAACTTTTCTAAAATTTTGTTTACCTCCTTAACTTGTTTCTTATTTATTTTTTGATTCAATTTATCTAGTTCTGAGAGAGCTTGGTTGAGATGCCCCACTATTATAGATTTGTTTATTTTTTCTTGCAGCTCTCTTAACTTCTCCTCTAGGAATTTGGATACTCTACCACTTGGTACATATATGATTAGTATTGATATTGCTGCATTAACTATTGGATCCTTTAGTAAGATATAGTTTCCTTCCTTGTCTCTTTTTATTAGATGTATTTTTGATTTTACTTGACCTGAAATCAGGATTGCTACCCCTGCTCTTTTTTATACACCTGAAGCATAATATATTTTCCTCCAGCCCTTTATCTTCCCTCTATATGTATCATTATGCTTTAAATGTGTTTCTTGTAAACAACATCTTGTGGAATTTGGGCTTTTAATTCAGTCTGCTATCTGCTTCTACTTTATTGGAAAGTTCATCCCATTCACATTCACAGTTAAAACAACTAATTCTGCATTTCCTGCCATCTTATTTACCCTAGGATATGTTTTTCTCTTTCTTCTCCCTCTTCCTTCCTTCACAGTATTTTGCTTTTGATGACCTCAATCAAATAGTCCTCTCCCTTTAGAGCCGCTCTCCTTTTTTACACCTTTCCCCTAATTCTTCTGTTTTCCCTTCTATTAGTATTTCCTTTTCTTTTCCCCCTATCCCTCCTACTTCCCTAGAAGATGAGACAAGTTTCTTTCTGATGCCAAATATGTCTGATATTCTCTCTTAGAGCCAAATCTGATGAGAGTAAGATTCACACAATGCTCATCCTCTTTTCTTCTTTCCCTCAATTATAATAAGTTTTCTTTTGCCTTTTCATGAAATGTAATTTCCCTTATTTTACCTCCTTTTTCCTCTTCCTTCAGTATGATCCCTTTTCTACCTCTAATTTCTTTTTCATATTATCATAATAAGATCAAATTATACCTGCATTCTCTAAGTATACCCATAACAAATATAGTTCTCGAGTTTTCACGTTTTTACCTTTTTCTGCTTCTCTTGAGTTCTGTGTTTAGTTATCAATTATTTTGTTCACTTCTAATCTTTTCACTAGAAATAGGTGAAATTCACCTATATCATTGAATGTCCATCTTCTTTCCTGAAAGATAATGCTCATTTTTAGCTGGATAGCTTATTCTTGGCTGTAATCTCAGTTCTTTGCTTGTTGTAATATCAAATTCCAGGCCCTTTGATCATTTAAGGTGGAAGCTGCCAGGTCTTGGCTAGCCCTAATTGTGGCTCCTTGGTATTTATTTAAATGGTTTCTTTCTGGATGCTTGGTTTGATAGTTCTGAAATTCCTTGGGGATTTAATTTTTGGGGTCTCTTTCAGCAGGTGATCAGTGGATTCTTTTGATGGTTATTTTTCTGATTCTAAAATGTCAGAGCAGTTTTCTTTTATGATTGCCTGTAAAATGATGTCTAGGTTCTTTTATTTTTCATCATGGCTTGGAAGCTATGTAATCCTTAGATTGTCTCTCCTAGAACTTTTTTCCAGGTCAATTGTTTTTCCTAGATCTTTCATATTTTCTACTATTTTTTCTTTTTCTTTTTTTTTTGTTTTTCTTTGACTAATTCTTGAAGTTTTACCGAGTCATTTACTTCCATTTGTTCAATTCTAATTTTTAGTATTATTTTCTTCAGCTATCTTTTAAACTCCTTTTGCAATTGGCCAATTGATTTTCTTTGTTCATTGAATTCTTTTTCCATTTCACAAATTTTGTTTTTCACTGAATTAGTGTCTTTTTCATATCTCTTTTGTAGGGCATGATATGCATTTTCCATTCCTTCTTGCAATGATCTAATTTCATTTCCCCATTTTTCTTCTCTCTTTTAAGATCCTTTATGCAGTCTTTCAGGAAAGCCCTGTGAAATGAGGACCAGCTCATGTCTCCTTTTGCAGCTTCCTCTGGAGTTGCTTAATCTTTGTGAACCTCAGGATCTAAGGTCTGTTCTTCTCTTTCTCCATAAAAGTGGTCTATGGTGAGAGTTCTTATAGCTTTTTTATCCATTTTTAATGCATGATGTCTGTTCAAGGCAAAGGAGGGACAGCTGCTTTTATTTGCCCTATGGCAGTTCTTTGTATTGATTGATTTCAGACGCTGGGCAGTTCTGCTGATTGATTGATTGTTTTAGGGTGCTGTGTAATGGCAGCTAGGTTCTGTGCTCTTCAGGGGTTCAGTGGTTCACAATCTACCCCCCACGAAAGGCAGATCTGCCAAACTACCTGCATACAATCAAGATAGATTGACCCAAGAGGCCCACAAAAGTCCCCAGATGCATGAAAGTCACAACCTCCACTCCAGCTCCCTGCCCTGGTCTTCCTGTGCTGCTGTCTGGGTTCAGCACACTGTCCCCCTGACAGATTAAAATAGACCTGTTGTGGAGTTCTTCAAGGCAACTTCTGGGAATGTGTTGTACTCTAAATATTTGTGGGTTCTTTCATTTCAAAACCAGTTTAGATGTTTAATCTGCTGTTGCTTTGAGGGAAGATTAGAGGAGGTTACAGAGAGTCTGCTCTCTGCCATCTTGGATCCACCCCCAGAACTCCTTACTCCAAAGTTTCATGCTAGCTTCACTCCACCATTCCATTGGCCCCTCAAGAATGCTTATTCCATAGACAACAAACTTCCCTTCATCTTAAATCTATCCTTTTCCTACTCTTCCCATGTACTACTTTCTATATAATTTCTCTAATATGGCAAACTCTTTGACCTTTCTTTCAGTACTGACTGTACTTCACTCATTCCCTTCAACTCATTGGTCAATACATGTGAGTTGGATTACTTTTTTCTCTCCATCTCTACTTCTAGGTTTTCCCCCTTTCTCTATCACTCAGCAACATTTCTTGCTTTGAGGTTCATTTTATTCATATCTACAACATAAAGTCCTGATAGCTGTTGTTTACAGACCCCTAATTTACTCCCTTCCCCAGGTGGTTTACAAATTTTCTTTCCACCACAAATCCTATCCTCGTATTAGGGAAGTTCAATATACATAATAATTCTTCCTTTAACCATTCAGTTCCTCAATCTACTCATTTCCCATGACATGTATTCACTCCACCTTAGCCACATCTCATAATGATTACATTTGATCTTACCATTATCCACAATGAATTACTTCTGTATGCAGGATTCTGAGATCCCTTTATCCAACCATAATCTATTATTGATTTGTCATCATTCTGATTTCCCTTATATAATCTTTTTTTTTTCATCTGCACTATAACATTTAATTTCTTGACTTCTCAGTTCTCTTGCAGGCTACCTTCTCTATGCTCCAACTTGACTTTTTCTTGTGAGCCAATTCAATTCTACATTTTACTCTTCTCTTGAATCCTTAACCATGTTGCCATTTACAGCCAGGCAAGTCTTGTTGGATCTCTTCTACAAAATTTCTGCCAAATGAAGTTAGAGAAAATCATGTATTCATTCTGGTGCTCTTTCCATTGTGCCACCAGCTACCCAATTAATCAACAATCAATAAGTAAAATATTATCAAAATTCTACTTGATTAGATGGTACTGTGCATGATGTCAAGAGAAATATCAAGAAACAAATATATCCCCTGATTTCAATTATCTTACAATTTATTGACAAGATAAGGAAATATATATATGAAGAAAGAATGGACATCACAATGTAGGAAGAAGAGCATATTGGGCATATGGGGAGAACATTGCATTTGGAGTCAAAGGCCCTATATTTTACTTGTGATACTTGTTATCTATATGACTTTAGGCAAAATAATTTTCTTGCTCTAGGAAAAGAGGTTTATTTTATCTGAACAAAAGATGATAGACTAGATGATCCCAAGCATTTCTTCCATTTCTAAATGCTGAGATCTTATGATGGTACATGCCATATTTGATGGAAGATTTCAGGGGAAAGGTTGAACATCTTGAACAAAGAAGTTTTTTAGATGACAATATGTGAATGACACATATAGATGACTAGTTCTTGAAAGAATTGATTAGCCAAACTTGAAGTAAGCATTCTAGGTAGGGGAATTATATGTTAAGATAGCATAAATCATGATTAGGAAAAAGTAAGCATATAAATATAGTTAGATGAGAAATTCATACTTGGGAGGAGTGATAGATGAGCCTATTAAAGCATGTTAATGGAATACTGTGGATAGCTTTGAACACAAATTTGAATTCCATTTTGATATGCAATTTTAATTTCACTGATATGAGGAATTGAATGTGAATTATCCTTTTATCGACGGATATAAATAATTGTTCTGTAAATTAGTCTTAGAGAGGTGTCTGTCACAGAGAGTTGCATTGTTCATGATCATACAAACAATACTAAAGCAAGCTCTTAAACCTACACATCTTCTAGACAGTAAGATCAGGTCTAAACCTACTACTCTATCTTGATAATGATGTTAATGATGATGAAGATAGACTACAAGAATTATAAACTTTAGACATGCATTACATGTATCATTTGATCCTCAAAATTACATTAAGGAAATATTTCTCCCTTTTTACAAATGAGTCAATTAAAACAAAGATATTCAAGTAACTTTCCCAGGTTCCAATAACAAATAATATTTGTAGGTGGCAAATTTCACCGAAGTCTTTGGGACTCAAGATTCAACAGTCTATCTACTAATTTGTACCTCTTATTTTTGGTGATGCTAAGTGAAAAGACTAGAAATAGGTGAAGATTTTAGGCAGTCTTCTTTAAAAATTCAGTTCACTAAAGAAAGCAATCTAGGATATATTATTAGATCAAACTGGATTCTCTGCATCAATTGTGAAATGTTGGCAGCAAAACAAAATCAATACCAGAAGTCATCTAAAAACCCAAGACTGTACCTAAAACATTCAAGGACACAAAAAGAAACAATAATGAGAAGCTAAACATGCTAGTATTGTGAAATTGGCAAAATTGCCTACAATATGTTGGTAGCTGGTTAATTCATAGAAGTTTAAGAGAAAAGGGAAAAGGAGAAAAGTTCTATTTGTAAAAAAATGAAAAAGTTTTTTCTGTTTTAACATTCTTCATGCAAAAACCTTGAATGGCAAATAATTATATATCTACCTATTCCTTCATTTATATCAATTTAGAGAGTAAGAGACTTAGCCTTTTATCCAAAAGAAAACATCAATCACATTGATAACATTGTCAAAAATATATCATCCTGTCTCTGTTCAAAGAAGTAGCCCTGTCTATTTTGATATGGTTCTAATAAAAAAAAAAATGTTTCCCCTTTACTTTGCTATAACCCAACCATAGGTCATATTTCGGTTCTTAAAAGGTCAAACAATAAATTTAATCCCTTTTTTCACGTAACAACCATTTGAATACTTAAAGACTGCAGTAATTTCCATTCCCCC
>JAJPUD010033532.1:0-11310 GCA_023553655.1 Myrmecobius fasciatus
CTTTTGGTTTATTTTCTCCTGGCCTCATATTGCATGTGATTTTTATTGCATCATGATCTGAAAAGGATGCATTTACTATTTCTGCCTTTCTGCATTTGATTTTGAGGTTTTTATGCCCTAACATATGGTCAATTTTTGTATAGGTTCCATGGACTGCTGAGAAAAACGTAAACTCCCTAATGTCTCCATTCAACTTTCTCCATAGATCTATCATACCTAACTTTTCTAACAATTGGTTTATCTCCCTAGTTTCTTTCTTGTTTATTTTGTGGTTTGATTTATCTAATTCTGAGAGAGCAAGGTTGAGATCCCCCACTAGTATCGTTTGGCTGTCTATTTCTTCTTGCATCTCTCTTAATTTCCCCCCTAGGAATTTGTGTGCTATTGCACTTGGTGCATATATGTTTAGTATAGATATTGCTACATTATCTATGGTACCCTTTAATAAAATATAGTTTCCTTCCTTATCTCTTTTGATTAGATCTATTTTGGCTTTTACTTGATCTGAGATAAGGATTGCTACCCCTGCTTTTTTTTGTTCACCTGAAGCATAATAGGTCCTGCTCCAGCCTTGTACCTTCATCCTATATGTGTCACTATGTTTTAGATGTGTTTCTTGTAGACAACATATTGTGGGATTCTGGTTTTTAATCCAGTCTGATATCCGCTTCCGCTTTATGGGAGAGTTCATCCCATTCACATTCACAGATAGAATAACTAATTCTTTATTTCCTGCCATCTTATTTACCCAAGTTATATTTTCCCCTTTCCTTTCCCCTTTCTCCCTTCCCCCCACCTCAGTACTTTGCTTTTGATGACCCTCTCCCCCAAACAATACTTCACCCTTTAGATCCCTTCCCCCTGTTTTTACTCCTTTCCCCTGATTCTTCTATTTTCCCTTCTATTAGTTTATCCCTTTCTTTTCCTCCTTTCCCTCCCACTTCCCTCTAGCAACAATGTGAAATCAAGTGTCTGATATACACTTTTAGAGCCCAACCTGATGAGAGTAAGATTTACACAATGCTCATCTCCCTAACCTCTTTCTCTCAATTATATTAGGTTTTCTTTGCCCCTTCAAGAGATTTTACCTTGTTTTTACCTCCTTTTTTTTTAGATCTTATTTTACCACTTTTCCCCTCTTTTCCCCAGTATGACAACCTTTCCCCCTCTAGTTCTCTTTTTCATATTATCAAAGTAATATCTAGTTAATTATACCCCCAAACTTTAAGCATCCCCCTAGTAGAAATAAAGTTCTCAAGAGTCCTTTCTTTTTTACCTTTTTATGCATCTCTTGAGTTCTGTGTTTGGATGTCGAATTTCTTGTTCAGATCTGGTCTTTTCATTAGAAACAGGTGAAATTCACCTATATCATTGAATGACCATCTTCTTCCCTGGAGGATAATGCTCATTCTAGCTGGATAGGATATTCTTGGCTGTAATCCAAGTTCCTTTGCCCTTCGGAATATCTGGTTCCAGGCCCTTCGATCCTTCAGTGTGGAGGCTGACAGATCCTGTGTGATTCTAATTATTGAACCTTGGTATTTGAATTGTTTCTTTCTAGCTGCTAGCAGAATCTTTTCCTTGGTGCTATAGTCCTGAAATTTAGCCACGATATTCCTTGGGGTTTTAATTTTGGGGTCTCTTTCCAGAGGTGATCGGTGAATTCTTTCAATGGTGATTTTGCCCTTTGATTCTACAATCTCAGGGCAGTTTTCTTTCAGGATTTCCTGGAAGATAGTGTTTAGATTCTTTTTTTCATCATGGCTTTCAGGAAGTCCAATAATCCTTAGATTATCTCTCCTAGATCTATTTTCCAAGTCAGTTGTTTTTCCTAGGAGATATTTCATATTTTCTTCTAATTTTTCATTTTTTTGTTTTTGTTTGACTGATTCTTCAAGTCTTAGTGAGTCATTCACTTGCATTTGTTCAATTCTTATTTTTAAAGTGTTATTTTCTTCAGTTACCTTTTTAAGCTCCATTTGTAACTGGCCAATTGAATTTTTTTGTTCATTGCACTCTTTTTCCACTTCACTAATTTTATTTTTTAATAAATTGGTGTCTTTTTCATATCTCTTTTGCAGGGCATCATATCCTTCTTGCAAGATACTGTATCCTTCTTGCACTAATTTAAATTTATTTTCCCATTTATCCTCCAGTTCTTTTATTAGGTTCTTTAAGCAATCTTCCAGAAAGGCCTTTTGAAACTGGGACCAGTGATGGTCCTTGCTGATTCCCTCTGGAGTTATGTCTAAAGGAACCTCTGGCTCTGGGGTCTTCTCCTCTTTCTCTTTGTAAAAGCTGTCTATGGTGAGAGCTCTCTTTTGTCTCTTCATTTTTTTATTTTTAGACAGCGTGAATATCTCTTTAAGGTAGGGGAAAAAGAAAAAAACGGCTGAAACGGCTGGCTGACGATTTTGCCCTGAGGCGCTTCGGCGAATTAATTTAAGGTGCTGGGCCGGTGGGGGCTAGGACTAAGCCCGAATTACTCCTTAAACAAGGCAAGTTTGCCAGAACACCTGCCCCCAATCAGGGCAGAGTGTCCGGAGTGCCTCAGATAAACTCCAGGTGTTTGGAATTTGGAGTTTGGAGTTTGGAGTTTTTTTTGCCCGTCTGAGCTGAGCTGAGCTGAGCTGAGTCCCACCCTCACTCACTTCCGGCCTCCACCAGAGTTCTCTGACACCAAAGTCCTCTGTTTATCCCTCTGTCCGAGCTAAACAAACCTGATGTGAAGTTTTTCAGAGATATCTGCAAGCAGTATCCAAATATTTCCTGATTCATTGACTTGAAGATCAGTTCAGAGGCTTATTTTATTGTTGATTTGAGAGAAGTTTGGAGGAGGAAGCAGAGAGTCACCCTTTCACTCCGCCATCTTGGCTCCGCCCCTGGAGATTTTTTCTTAAGGAGTTGATTAATAGCTTGTTCTATTTCTTTTTCTAAAATGGGGCTATTTAAATAATCTATTTCCTCTTCTGTTAACCTGGGCAATCTATATTTTTGTAGATATTCCTCCATTTCATTTAGATTATCGAATTTATTGGCATAAATTTAGGCAAAGTAACACCTAATTATTATTCTAATTTCCTCTTCATTGGAGGAAAGTTCTCCTTTATCATTTTTGAGACTAACAATTTGATTTTCCTCTTTCCTTTTTCTAATCAAATTAACTAAAGGCTTATCTATTTTGTTGTTTTTTCATAAAACCAACTCTTAGTTTTATTTATTAATTTGATAGTTTTCTCATTTTCAATTTTATTAATCTCACCTTTTATTTTCAGAATTTCCAATTTGGTATTTGATTAAGGGTTTTTAATTTGCTCTTTTTCTAGTTTTTTTAATTGTAACCCTAATTCATTGATCTTCTCTTTCTCTGTTTTATGCAAATAAGCATCTAGAGATATAAAGTTACCCCTTATAACCGCTTTGGCCGTATCCCACAAATTTTGGTATGTTGTCTCATTATTGAGGTTCTCCTGGATGAAATTATCGATTGTGTCTATAATTTGCTCTTTCATCCATTCATTCTTCAGGATTAGATTATTTAATTTCCACTTAACTTTTGGTCTATTTTCTCCTGGCCTTATATTACATGTGAGTTTTATTGCATCATGATCTGAAAAGGATTCATTTACAATTTCTGCTTTTCTACATTTGATTTTGAGGTTTTTATGCCCTAACACATGATCAATTTTCGTACAAGTTCCATGAACCCCTGAGAAAAAAGTATACTCCCTTTTGTCACCATTCAATTTCCTCCAGAGATCTGTCATACCTAACTTTTCTAACCTTTTGTTTACCTCCCTATCTTCTTTCTTATTTATTTTGTGATTTATCTAATTCTGAGAGAGCAAGGTTGAGATCTCCCACTAGTATAGTATTACTGTCTATTTCTCCTTGCATCTCTGTTAGTTTCTCCTATAGGAATTTGGATGCTATACCACTTGGTGCATATATATTTAGTATTGATACCGCTTCATTGTCTATGGTACCCCTTAGTAAAATATAGTTTCCTTCCTTATCTCTTTTAATTAGATCTATTTTTGCTTTTACTTGATCTGAGATAAGGATTGCTACCCCTGCTTTTTTTTGTTCACTTGATGCATAAAAGATTCTGCTCCAGCCCTTTACCTTCATTCTGTATGTATCTCTATGTTTTAAATGTGTTTCTTGTAAACAATATATTGTAGGATTCTGGCTTTTAATCCAGTACGCCATCTGTTTCTGTTTTATGGGAGAGTTCATCCCATTCACATTCACAGTTAAAATGACTATATCTATATTTCCTGCCATCTTATTTACGCAAAGTTATATTTTTCTCTTCCCTTTCCCCTTACTCCATTCCCCCCTCCCCAATATTTTATTTTTGATGACCACTTCCCTCTAACAGTCCTCCCCCCTTTAGAACCCTCCGTCTTTTATACACCTTTCCCCCTAATTCTTCTATTAATTTATCCCTTTTTTTTCCTCCTTTCCCTCCTACTTCCCTGGAATAGGATTGGATCACAGGACAAACTAGGCAATAAATACAGCAGTCTAGTGTTTGATAAACCCCAAAACCCCAGCTTTTGGGATAAGTGTTCACTATTCCATAAAAACTGCTGGGAAAATTGGAACCTAGTAGACAAGAAATTAGGGCTCGACCCTCACCTACCACCACATACCATGATAAGGTCTAAATGGGTTCATAATTTAGATATAAAGAGTGATAATTTAGATATAAAGAGTAAATTAGAGGAACGTAGTATAGTTTACCTCTCAGACCTGTGGAGAAGGAAGGAATTTGTGTCCAAAGAAAAAGTGGAACTCTCAATTGAACATCAGATAGATAATTTTGATTATATTAAGTTAAAAAGGTTTTGTACAAACAAAACAAATGCAGACAAGACAAAGAGGCAACCAATAAGTTGGGAAATCATCATTGATTTAAGGGTTCTGGTATAGGCCTCATTTCTAAAATATATAGAGAATTGTCTCATATTTATAATAATTCATGCAACTCTCCAATCGATAAGTGGTCAAAGGATATGAACAGATTATTTTCAGATAATGAAATAAAAACTTTTTGTAGTCATATGAAAAGATGTTCCAAATCACTATTGATCAGAGAAATGCACATCAAGACAACTCTGAGATACCACTACACACCTGTCAGATTGGCTAAGATGAGAGGAAAAGCTAATGACTAACATTGGAGGGGATGCAGGAAAACTGGGACACTGATACATTGTTGGTGGAACTGTGAACAGATCCAACCATTCTGAAGAGAAATTTGGAACTATGCTCAAAGATTTATCAAACTGAACAAAATGAGCAGAATCAGGACATCATTATACAAGGCAACAACAATACTATATGATAATCAAGTCTAATGTACATGGTTCTCTTCAACAATGAAATGTTTCAAACCAGTTCTAATTGTTCAGTAAAGAAGGCCATATATATCCAGAGAGAGGGACATGAGATATGAACTACAACATATCATTTTCATGCTCTATATTGATGATTGCTTTCAATGGGTTTCATTTATCGGATCTTTTTTGTTCGTGTAGATATGATTGTTGTAGCACAGCAAGATAAGTATGGAAACATTTATACATACATTCTACTGGTCAAATATTTTAATATAATTAACATGTGGTGGATAACCTGACATGTAGGGGAGGGGCGGGGAATACGGAGGAAAATTTGTAACGGAAAGCTTTGTAAGGGTCAGTGTTGAAGAACTACCCATACAGATGTTATGCAAATAAAAAGCTTTAATAAAGAAATAAATTATGGTATATGAATGTCATGAAATATTGCTCTGTAAGAAACAACGAGCAGGATGACTTCAGAGAGGCCTGGAGAGACTTCCATGAACTGATGCTGAGTGAAATCAGCAGAACCAGGAGATCATTGTACAAGTGCTCTCCAAGTGAGCTGATTCAGAGCAAAGCCTGATTGCTGCCCATCTGGTGCAAGCTCTTGCTCTGGATTGGGGCCTGGGCAAGAGTAGAATGCTGCCATACTTAGCCCCTATCAATCAGCTGGAAAATTCTATTGGTTCACAGCTGCACAGTTGTAGGCTCCCCTGAGATCTAGGATTCCTCCCCCGGTTACACCTCTGTCAGCTGGGCTGGATGATGGCAAGGAGGCCCTGCTTCCAAGCTGTGGCCTGAGCTCTACCACTGCTGTTGTTGTTGCCATTGACTTTGGAACTTCCTCCTTCACACACCACCAGAACTTCCTTACCCAGGAATGCCACGGGCAAGAACAGGTTCCCTTTTCCCTCTGCTCTGGATCTGCAACCCAAGCCTGAGTGAGTGGGCAACAAAGCTGCCAGTAAGCGGTGCCCATCACAGCACTTTGCTGTGGGTCTGAGACCTCCTCTGGGCCTGGTGCAAAGTTTCTCCCCTGGTGTCATAGTGCTTCCCAGAAGGTGCTCCTGGCCCAAACCCGTCTCCAATTTCTGAAGAGTTCCCTCTCTGGCTTCCGAAACCAAGATGGGTTGGACAAATAATTGGCTATGACATTTTTGGATTTTCCCTTTATGACTCAGTTGGGTGCATTTTTCATATCTTTAACAGAAGTAGATAGGGAGTAGTTCACTGCATTGCTTCTCCTATTTCCAGAGTTGCCGAATTTTTCAGTTTCTGAACCTACGTTCTAGGTTCCTTGGGATTTCCTTGGGATTAATTATAATTTGTTCCTCCAGCTCAATTTCAGTATTATTTCTTACAACTCTATAAAGTAATTTGTTGATAGTTTGCTTGGTACAGCACTGAATGTTAATTATTTTTTTCATAGTCATTTTATTTCATTAGTTTAGCCTATGCATGAGCAATGAATACTTCTCCAATTATCTAGAATTTTATAAAATGATTTATAATTATAGTCATACAGTGTCGACTTTCAAGTATTTTTTTTTACATTTTATATAGAATTTCTCTTTCTGCCGTGTTTTCTTTAATTAACGAATACAAACACTGGAGGCGAAATTCTACTGCAAGAATTTCATTTCATCCTATTTCCTCCTTTTCCTACATTGCTATTGCATGATTTTTCTTATGCTACGTTTTAAGTTTATCCGAAGGTATTTCTCAATATGTTAGATAAAGGAAGTCCTCAATGTTAAATGCATTTCAACTGCGTTGTACACTTCCTTCGGAATACGTGGAAGATTTCAATGCACAGCAAATCTCCTGAAGAAATAGTGCAACTGAGGAGAAATCTTCAGTGGACTCTGATCATTATCAACATTTGCTTTCTTTCCTTCCTCTTCTTTGCCATTAGGATACATTGAGTGAATCTCATTTCATTTGAATGCGTTCGGCATGTGTAGCCTTTTTTTTAAGAGGAATGTTTTATATTGCAGAATTTCATGTTGTTAATGTAGAACGTAGGTTCAGAAACTGAAAAAAATAGGCAACTCTGGACAACAATGCTTCCAATTCATTGAAGGCGACATTCTCCTGTAGGAATTTCATTTCATCTTATTTCCTACTTTTCCTACATCGTTTTTGCATGAGTTCTCTTATGCTTCTTGTTGAGATCCTCCCAAGGCATTTCTCAATTCATTTGCTAAAGGAAGTCCTCAATGTTAAATACATTTCAACTGCATTGTATACTATTCCTTGCGCAATTCATGGAAGATTTCAATGCACTGAAAATCTCCTGAGAAAATAGTGCCACAGAGGAGAAAGCTTTATTGGATTCTGTTTATTATCAACATTTGCTTTCCTTTCCTTCCTCTTCTTTGCCACTAAGATATATTGAGTGAATCTCATTGCATTTAAATGCTTTCGGCATGTTTAGCATTCCATTTAAGTGGAATGCTTTATATTCAAGAATTTCATGTTGTTATGGTAGAACATAGGTTTAGAAACTGAAAAAGGAGGCCACTGTCGACAGCAATGCTTCCAATTCATAGAAGGCGACATTCTCCTGCAGGGATTTCATTTAATCCTACTTCCTCCTTTTCCTAAATCGCTGTTGCATGAGTTTTCTTGTGCTTCGTTTTGAGTTTATCCAAAGGTATCTCTTAATACATTTGCTAAAAGAAGTCCTCAATATTAAATTTCACTGCGTTGTATACTCTTCCATTCGGAATACCTGGAAGATTTCATTGCACTGCAAATCTCCTGAAAAAATAGTGCAAAGGTTCCATGGATTCGGTTTATTTTCAACATTTGCTTTGCTTTCCTTCCTCTTCTTTGCCAATAAGATACATTGAGTGCATCTCATTTCATTTGAATGTGTTCGGCATATGTAGCATTCCTTTTAAGAGGAATGCTTTATATTGCAGAATTTCATGTCGTTAATGTAGAACGTAATTTCAGAAACTCAAAAATTAGGCAACTCTCGACAGCAAGGCTTCCAATTCAATGAAGGCGACATTCTCCTGTAGGAATTTCATTTCATCCTATTTCCTACTTTTCCTACATCTCTGTTGTATGGGTTCTCCTATGCTTCGTGTCGAGTTTATCTGAAGGTATTTCTCAATACATTTGATAAAGGAAGTCCTCAATGTTAAATACATTTCAATTGCATTGTATACTCTTCATGTGGAATGCATGGAAGATTTCAACGCACAGCAAATCTCCTGATGAAATAGTGCAACAGAGGAGAAACCTTTAATGGATTCTGTTTATTATCAACATTTCTATTAATTTCCTTCCTCTTCTTTGCCAATAAGATATATTGAATGAATCTCATTTCATTTGAATGCTTTTGGCACGTGTAGCCTTCCTTTTAAGAGGAATGCTTTATATTGCGGAATTTCATGTTGTTAATGTAGAACGTAGGTTCAGAAACTGAAAAATTAGGCAACTCTGGAAAACAATGCTTCCAATTCATTGAAGGCGACATTGTCCTGTAGGAATTTCATTTCATCTTATTTCCTACTTTTCCTACATCGTTTTTGCATGAGTTCTCTTAGGTTTCGTGTTGAGTTTATCCGAAGATATTTCTCAATATATTTGCTTAAGGAAGTCCTCAATGTTAAATACATTTCAACTGCATTGTATACTCTTCCTTGCCGAATACATGGAAGATTTCAATGCACAGCAAACCTCCTGAAAAAATAGTGCAACAGAGGAGAAAATTTTAATGCATTCTGTTTATTATCAACATTTGCTTTCCTTTCCTTCCTCTTCTTTGCCAATAAGATACATTGAGTGAATCTCATTTCATTTGAATGCTTCCCACATGTTTAGCTTTCCTTTTAACAGGAATGCTTTCTATTTCAGAATTTCATGTTTTTATAGTAGAACGTCGGTTCATATACTGAAAAAGGAGGCCACTCTCGACAGCAATGCTTCAAATATATTGAAAGCGACATTTTCCTGCAGGAATTCCTTTCATCCTATTTCCTCCTTTTCCTTAATCGTACTTGCATGAGTTCTCTTATGCTTCGTTTCAGTTTATCCGAAGGTATCTCTCAATACATTTGCTAAAGGAAGTCCTCAATGTTAAAGACATTTCACTGCGTTGTATACTTTTCCTTTCGGAATACGTGGAAGATTTCAATGCAATGCAAATCTCCGGACGAAATAGTGCAACATAGGAGAATGCTTAAATTAATTCTGTTTATTATCAACATTTGCTTTGCTTTCCTTCCTCTTCTTTGCCAATAAGATGCACTGAGTGAATCTCATTTCATTTGAATGCGTTCGGCATGTGTAGCATTGCTTTTAAGAGGAATGCTTCATATTGCAGAAGTTCCTGTTGTTAATTTAGAAGGTAGGTTCAGAAACTAAAAAATTAGGCTACTCTCGACAGCAAGGCTTCCAATTCACTGAAGGGGACATTCTCCTGTTGGAATTTAATTTCACCCTATTTCCTACTTTTCCTACATTGCTGTTTCACGAGTTGTCCTATGCTTCCTGTCAAATTTATCCCAAGGTATTTCTCAATACATTTGATAAAAGAAGTCCTCAATGTTAATTACATCTCAACTGCGTTGTGTAATGTTCCTTGCGGAATTCGTGGAAGATTTCAATGCACAGCAAATCTGCTGAAGAAATAATGCAACAGAGGAGAAAGCTTCAATGGATTCTGTTTATTTTCAACATTTGCTTTGCATTCCTTCCTGTTCTTTGCCAATAAGATACATTGAGTGAATCTCATTTAATTTGAATGCATTCGGCATATATACCATTCATTTTGAGAGGAATGATTTATATTGCAGAAGTTCATTCTGCAATATAAAGCTTTCCTCTTAAAAGGAATGCTGCACATGCGGAACACATTCAAATGAAATGAGATTCACTCAATGTAGATTTGCTGTGCATTGCAATGTTCCACGTATTGCACAAGAAACAGGATACAACGCATTTGAAATGTATTTAATATTGAGGACATCCTTTAGCGAATGTATTGAGAAATACCTTCTGATAAACTGAAAACAAAGCGTAAGGGAACTTATGCAACAACAATGTGGGAAAAGTAGGAAATAGGATGAAATGAAATTCCTACAGGAGAAACTCGCCTTCAATGAATTGGAAGCATTGTTGTCGAAAGTAGCCTACTTTTTCAGTTTCTGAACATACGTTCTACAGTAACATGATGAAATTTTGCAATATAAAGCATTCCTGTTAAAAGGAATGCTACACATGCCTAACACATTCAAATCAAATGAGATTCACTCAATATATCTTATTGCAAAGAAGAGAAAGGAAAGGAAAGCAAATGTTGATAATAAACAGAATCCATTTAAGCTTTCTCCTCTGTTGCACTATTTTTTCAGGAGATTTGCTGTGCATTGAAATCTTCCACGTATTCCGCAAGGAAGAGTATACAATGCAGTTGAATTGTATTTAACATTGAGGACTTCCTTTAGCAAATACATTGAGAAATACTTTCAGATAAACTCAAGACGAAACATAGGAGAACTCATGGAACAGCGAGGCAGGAAAAATGGGAAACAGGATGAAATGAAATTCGTGAGGGAGAATATCGTCTTCAATGAATTGGAAGTATTGCTGTCGAGATTAGACTACTTTTTCAGTTTCTGACCCTACGTTCTACCTTAACAACATGAAATTCTGAAACATAAGGCATTCCTCTTAAAAGGAATGCTATACATGCAGAAAGCATTCAGATGAATTGAGATTCACTCATTGTATGTTATTGGCAAAGAATATGAAGGAAAGGAAAGCAAATGTTATTAATAAACAGAATCGATTGAAGCTTTCTCGTATGTTGCACTATTTCTTCAGGAGATTTGCTGTGCATTGAAATCTTCTATGTATTCCGCAAAGAAAAGTATACAACTCAGTTGAAATGTATTTAACATTGAGGAATTCCTTTAGGAAATGAATTGAGAAATACCTC
>JAJPUD010033534.1:0-11307 GCA_023553655.1 Myrmecobius fasciatus
GTTCAATTCTTATTTTTAAAGTGTTGTTTTCTTCAGTTACATTTTTAAGCTCCTTTTGTAACTGGCCAATTTGTTCATTGCACTCTTTTTCCACTTCACAAATTTTATTTTTTAATAAATTGGTGTCTTTTTCATATCTCTTTTGCAGGGCATCATATCCTTCTTGCAAGATACTGTATCCTTCTTGCACTGATTTCAGTTTATTTTCCCATTTATTCTCCAGCTCTCTTTTGAGCTTCTTTATGCAATCTTCCAGAAAGGCCTTTTGAAACGGGGACCAGTGATGGTCCTTGCTGATTTTCTCTGGAGTTTTGTCTAAAGGAACCTCTGGATCTGGGATCGTTTCTTTGCCTTGATAAAAGCTGTCTATGGTGAGAGCTCTCTTTTGCTTCTTCATCAATTTTTTTTTTTTTTTTAGACAGGGTGGATATCTCTTTAAGTTAGGGAAAAAAAATACGGCGGCTGAAGAAGCTTTGCCCTGGGGCACTTCGGCCAGTTGACTTAAGGTGCTGGGCCGGTGGGGGCTAGGACTAAGTCCGAATTACTTCTTAAACAAGGCAAGTCTGCCAGATCATCTGCCCCCAATCAGGGCAGAGTGTCCCGAATGCCTCAGATTAACTCTAGGTTTTTGGAATTTGGAGTTTGGAGTTTGGAATTTCTGCCACGATGAGCTGAGCTGAGTCCCACCCTCACTTCTGGCCTGCACAGGAGTTGTCTATTTATCTCTCTGTCGGAGTCCGACTAACCTGATATGAAGTTATCCAGAGAGCAGTGTCCAAATATTTCTGAGTTCGTTGACTTGAAGATCAGTTCAGAGGCTTATTTTATTGTTGATTTGAGAGATTGGAGGAGAGGCAGAAAGTCACCTTTTCACTCTGCTGTCTTGGCTCCGCCCCCCCATCCAGCTCTCTTTTGAGATTTTTTATGCAATCTTCCAGAAAGGCTTTTTGAAAAGGAGACCAGGTTCTATCTCCCTTGATGAATTCCTCTGGATTTACTTTGTCTACAAGTACCTCAGGATTGGGGGTCTGTCTTTCTTTCTCTCCATAAAAGCTGTTTATGGCAAGAGCTCTCTTCTGCTTCTTACTCATTATTTATTTATTTATTTATTTATTTTAAAGCTTGGGGTCTGTGCAAAGCAGAGAAGTGGCAGCCAGCTGTGGTAGTTTGCCCCGGGGCAATTCCGGTATTTAACTTCTGGTGCTGGGCAGGATGGGCTAAGGACTTGTGTTAGCAATGGGTTACAAACTGTCTTTTCCAAAAGGCAGATCTGCCAGAGCTCCTGCCAGCAATCAGGGCAGAGTGTTTTGAATGCCTGAGAAACTCTCACCAGCTGTTTTGAGTTTCTGCCATGCTGAGCCCTGCCCAGTATCCTGCCTCTCCCAGACACAGAGCAAACTGGTCACTCCCACTGCTCGCCCCCTCTGCCTGACTGAAACAGACCTTTATAAAGTTCTTCAAAGGTAACTTCAGCAAGCAGAATTTCTTAGTCCAAATATTTCTGGGTTCATTGACTTGAAGATCAGTTCAGAGGCTTATTTTACTGTTGACTTGAGAGAAGGTCAGAGGTGGACACAGAGTCGCTCACTCCGCCATCTCGGCCGGAACTGCAACTCTTAATTGAACACCAGATAGATATTTTGATTACATTAAGTTAAAAAGTTTTTGTACAAGCAAACCTAATGCAGACAAGATTAGGAGGGAAGCAATACATTGTGGAATCATCTTTACATTTAAGGGCTCTGATAAAGGCATCGTTTCTAAAATATATAGAGAATTGTCTCATATTTATAAGAATTCAAGCCACTGTTCAATTGAGAAATGGTCAAAGGATATGAACAGACAATTTTCAGATAATGAAATTAAGACTGTTTCTAGTCATATGAAAAGATACTACAAATCTCTATTGTTCAGAGAAATGCAAATTAAGAAAATTCTGAGATACTAGTACACATCTGTCAGATTGGCTAAGATGACAGGAAATGACAATGACGAAGGTTGGAGGGGATGTGGGAAAACTGGGACACTGATGCATTGTTGGTGGAGCTGTGAACGGATCCAACCATTCTGAAGAGTAGTTTGGAGCTATGCTCACAAAGTTATCAAACTGTGCATACCCTTTGACCCAGCAGTGTTTCTATTGGGCTTATATCCCAAAGAAATCATAAAAGAAGGAAAGGGCCCCACATGTGCAAGAATGTTTGTGGCAGCTCATTTTGTGGTGGCTAGAAACTGGAAACTGAATGGATGCCCATAAATTGGAGAATGCCTGAATAAATTGTGGTATATGAATGTCATGGAATATTATTGTTCTGTAAGAAATGACTAGCAGGATGATTTCAGAGAGGCCTGGAGTGACTTGCATGAACTGATGCTTTTGAGCAGAATGAGGAGATCATTATACACGACAACAAGAAGACTATATGATGATCAATTCTGATGGACATGGCTCTCTTCAACAAAGAAATGTTTCAAACCAGTTCCAGCTTCTCAGTGAAGAACAAAGCCATATCTCCCTGGGAGAGGCCTGTGGGATCTGAGTCTGGATCAGAACATACCATTTTCACACTCTATAGATGTTTGCTTGCATTATGTTTTCCTTCTCAGGTTTTTTTTTCCTTTCCTGTACATCTAGACAACTGTATAAGTATGTATACACATATTAGATGTGGCAAATATTTTACCATAATTAACATGTATTAGACTTCCTGCTATCTAGGGGAGGGAGTGGAGGGTAGGAGGGGAAAATTTGTAACAGAAAGCTTTGCAAGGGTCAATGTTGAAAAATTACCCATGCATATGTTTTGCAAATAAAAAGTTTTAACAAAAAATAAAAAATAAATGAATCACATGGACATTCATCAGAGCTGAAAATGCTCAGTATCTTCATGAATCTTTGGTTATAATTAAGAAATAGTGGCATTCATCAAGAAATTCTTAAATTAGAAATAATTTATTTCATCAGCAAACCATTTAACTAGAATCTTACCTTTCATTTGATAACACAAGTACAGATAAAATGAATTTCACATTCTTTCATAGCATCATTGTTACATGTAACTCTAATTAATGGGTAAAATCAGATGATCATTTTTTAAATGTGATTTATAATTTTAAATATGTAGATATTCTTGATATTCTACTATGAATGCTTATGGAGTAATATTTCCATATTGGTTGTCTTTCTGATTGATCCCCCAGCTCATTATCAGGTTTCTTTTGTTTGGTTTTCTTTTGTTTGGTTTGATTTGTTTGTTTGCTTGTTTGTTTACTGCCTCATATACATTTCTTATGAGAAAAGAGAATAGGATTATTTTTCAGACAGATATTATTATTGTCTTTATATCGCTATTTCAACACAGTACCAGTATCTGGCACATAATATTAATAAATATTAATCAGTCAATAGAGAATAGATGTTTATTTAGGCATATGGTTAAAATAAATTTAGTGGTTAGTATAATCATAAAAAGCACAAAAGTTGAAAATGTCAGAGAAAATTTATAAAACTTAGATTCCAAATGAATTAGCCACATCAAGCAAATAATATATATATATATTATACATAAATATGTATAATATATATATATATATATATATATAAGCACATACAAAAGAACTATGAAATTATAAAGAAGATAAAATTAAAACAAAATTATAAACTGAAACTGAATTTTGTATAATTATAATGGTCAAGTTTGGAATAAAAGCATTTTTAACATAAAACCTTGCTTACATTCTATAGGTGAAGGACTAAGAATATGGAATATTGCATATTCTGATAATCCTTGTTGATGTGCTTGCTACTGAGATTTCTGAGTTTAGGGATAGTTTTACTATTTTCTTTGCATTCCCAGTTCTTAGAAAAATATTGTTATCTTGGTGAGTTTTTAGTAAATACTTTTTTCATAATTTTCATTCCCTTATTCCTTCATTCATTCAGTATTTAAGTACTTGTTTCATTGCCTCCTTGTCCATAAAGCCTCCATTATTTCTTCCAATTATTAGTATTCTCTCCAATTACTTTGAATTTATTTATCTTGTAGCTATTATTCCTCTTCTTCAACCCACTCCTTCCCAATCAATCATGAAATTTAAGCTTCTTGAGAATAGGAATAGTTTTGTCTTTGCCTTTATATTTCCAGAACATAGCAAAGTGCCTTATTTAGTTAAACACATTGAGCTTTGTGACAGATGCAATTTATTTGGATAATTAATTTGTACCATTTCCAGAGCAGGGAGCCTGTATTTTTGAAGGGAAGTGAAGGGAAGGAGTAAATTAACAATATTAATATTCTGTTTCACTATTTACATATTAGTATTTCATTGTTCTATTTAAATATATATTATATACAGAAATATGTACAAATAGATGTATGTATATCTATTTCTCTATATATTTGTCTTTGTGTACATATGTATAAAGACACATCACATCACATATATACATACATATATACACATGTATTTTACGATAATTGTTCATTCTTTTAGAGATTTAAAATAGTTAAATAACTTAAATAATAAAATAAACTAATGATTATTTTTAAAATTATTCCTTGCTTTCCAAAGATCAATTGTTTTTTTTCTTTAAATCTCAAAATTCTTTGTGACTGAACAATTTTCCCCATGTCTCAGACTCTTTGTGATGTTTTTGAAGGTTATTATGGTCATTGAGATTTACTTGTCTTTTTCTATTTACCTGTGATGATAATGTCAGTTTTTGTAAGGTGAGGAGTTGGAATAGTTGCAAGTTACCAACGTGTTACATAATTATTAGGCAGTGTTAGTAACAAAATACAATCATTAATAATCATTTATTAAATGCTGACTGCCCATTTAGAAAGATAAATACAAAGAATTAAACAATCCTTACCCAAGAATATTACATTCTTTTTTTAAATTAAATCTTTTTATTTTTTTATTTTATTTTTTATTTTTTTTGTTTGTTTTTTTGCTGAGGCAATTGAGGTTAAGTGACTTGCCCAGGGTCACACAGCTAGGGACTGTTAAGTATCTGAGACCAGATTTGAACCCAGGTCCTCCTGACTTCAGGGCTGGTGCTCTATCCACTGCACCACCTAGCTGCCCCAAATCTTTTTATTTTTTAAGACAGTGAACAATTTTTCAACATTAGCCCTTGCACAATTATGTGTCCCAAATTCCCACCCTTCCCCAATAGCTGTCCCTACATGGCAAGTAGTCCAATATATGTTAAAAATGGTAGATATATATGTTAAATCCAGAATCTATATATCTATATCTATATACATATTTATACAATTTTGCTGCACACACACAAAAAAAAGAGAATAAAAGTAAAATGTAAGCAAACAATAACAAAAAAGAGTGAAAATGCTATGTTGTGAACCATATTCAGTTCCCTTAGTCTTCTCTCTTGTCTTAAATGGCTCTCTTCATCACTGAACAATTGGAACTGGTTTGAACCATCTCATTGTTGAAGAGAGCTATGTTTATCAGACTTGATTATCACATTATCTTGTTGTTGCCTTGTATAATGATCTGGTTCTGCCCATTTCACTTAGCATCAGTTCATGCAGTCTCCAGGCCTCTCTGAAATAATTCTGTTGGATGTTTCTTACAGAACAATAATATTCCATAACATTCATATGCCATAATTTATTCAACCAAGGAATATTACATTCTAATGTAGGAAACGTTAGGCCATTATCAATGTAATGGGGGACACAATCTACTTTTCCTTCCTTTTTTGTACCTACTTTGAGAAGTAGTGAATAAACTTCTAGAAATATTCTTGGGATGCTGCCTTTTATCTTCCCATTTCAGAGCACACTCAGATATCCTCTGGCTGTTTCTCATAAGTTTACTCTGTGATGTTTAAAAGATGGCTTAGCTACTGAGTTGAAATTTGATGTGCATACAAATAGTTCAAGAAAGCAATCTTATTCTCTTCTGTGGTTGTGAGGAAGGCAAGAATTCGGTGAGTCTCCATTTTATGATTGAAGATGGCTTTTTGGGCTTTGTCTCCTACCTTAAAACCATGTAATCAATAATATGGGATACACGTTTTTATTTTCTCTTTGTGTTTATTATTTTTCTCATACTGAGCAACTGAATATGAGGGATGGAACACATCATGTTATGACTTTATGATCTCTGAAAAATCAAAAGAACCATTAGATGTTCAACTGGATTTGGCAACAATTTATTGAAAGCTACAGCAACAAGTTCAGGTGAGTTACATATTGAATATGCCTTAGAGAGCAAATCAACTTGTTTTACCTAGCTCAGTAGATTGCACACCCAGAGGTGAACTTAGTGGTACCTCAATGAATACCAAAATGAATTTTTAGGGTTCAGAAATAATTCCTCTTCCCATTCCAAATTAAGACACTTGTAACAACTCTATACTTAGCTGTATTTTCACAAGAGACTAAGTATGTAGAAGGGAATATGCTTCCCTTCTATGGGAATATGGGATTTGGGTGGGGTGTGGTTGTACATCATTCCTGGCTATGCCTTTTCATTGAATATCCCTTTGATAAATCTAACTCATGTTCATTAATATTTGGGAGATGTTAACTGAGCAACTGGTATTAGGGAGAAAATATTCAATATGAGTTCATGAGCAGAAAAAATGGGGATAAATAGTGTTGAATGAAGAAACATCAAGAAGGATGACTACCAGGTCAGATTTGGTAACTAAGAAATCCCTCGTTATTTTATAAAGATTATTTTTAGTCAATTTTCTGAGGTTGAAAAGGAGACCCAAAATGCTAGGGTTGCAGACTGGTATCTCGAGGTATCTCAAAAGAATTTGAAGGCTTGACATGACCTCCAAGTGAAGGGAACAAAGTTTATTATAATTGTCAATTGAAGTGGTCTAAGTCCCAAATAATTTACCAAAGAAGCCGGAGAAAGAAGATATATTTATAGGACAAAGTTAGAGAAACTAGATCTTCATGTTACTTATTTGCTAATTTTGTGGCTTACAGATGGCAATTCTATCCAATCCACTATTCAATACTGTCTCAGGAACGTGGTTGTCACTGACTAACGGATTGTCTATATGACAGTCAGCAATGTTTTCAGGGCTATATTGAGTATTCCTAAGATTAGGAGACTATAGAATTGATAGATTGTTAGAACAATAGCATTCTAAGGTCAGGGGACCTCAGGATTTCCCTTCAAACTGTATTTTATCAAAGCCATAATGTCAGAAGTCATATTGGCAATGGTTAAAGAGTTACAGGAAAGGAAGTGGAGGCACACAGCAGAAAGGAGGTCTAGAGACTTGGAGTTTGGGATGGAAAGATCAGGGGACTATACTGACCAACAGAGCCATTGTACTCAGGGAGGGCCATAAAAAACTCTTGTGAAAAAGTACTGATACCCTATAGTGTTTGAAATGTTATGCTACACTTTTAACTCTTCAGATTTTGTCACACCATAAAAATTTCCCCATTCCATACTTGGATATCTCACACTGAAAATAAACTCTACCTCTGCAGCCCATTCACTAGATGGGCTGATTTTTACTAGAAAATCCATTTGAAGGAAAACACCCAGGCCTGCCATGTGTTTATTAGAAAATGAACTCCACCCTATTGTCTGAATGTTCTCTATAAAACTTCTCTGTGGATATTTTGCTCTACTCCTTTCAGCTTTCTTTTTATGTATTGTTTTTCCCCTTTAGAACATAAACACTTTGAGGTCAAAGCCTATATTTACTTCTGTTTGTATTTGTATTCTTAGTATTTAGCATAGTGCTTATCACACAGAGTTTAACAAATGCTTGATTTGATCTAAGGCAGACAATAGACATAATTTTTTAATGAATTTAGCTGACAAATGGAGGAAATATTTAGGACAATAAGGAGAGGAGGGTGATATCTACTCAGGAATTTTTTAAGTATAAAACATGTTTTGAAGGTAATAAGGATGAAGTTAATAGATACAAAGAGATGGAAGAGAGGAGAAAGATGTGATGATTGAAGTTGTATTCTGTTAAGGTAAATAGAATGAAGGCAAATATAAACAGATTAACCAGGAGAATAAAGATGAGACAGACAGGAGGGTTTGTCAAGAGGTTTTGTAATGAAGAGAAAAAGAAAAGACACAATTCACATCAACTGTAAAATTTCTCAATGGAGTAAGAAATAAGATCTTCAATAGGGAGAATAGGGCAAGATGAAGGTGCAAAAGACTGAATTAGAGAAAGAAAGCATTGAAATATTTTTATGGAGAATAAGATATGGAATAAAGGAAGGAAGAATTAAAAAAATACTGTTATTGTAGCGAGGTCTCATTGACATTGGATGTCATAGAGCCATATTTATAAAGTTATAAGGATATTTATTACATTGCTCATATATAAATCACACAAAAAGTGTTTTTTTTTTCCTGGAGACTTCATGTTTAAGGAGATTACATTTCTGAAGTACTTTAAGGTTCCTAAAGGGATTTTTTCTTAACAACTATAAAAAGGTGGAGAACAACTTTTTAAGTTTTTTGAATGATGAAGATGAGTCCCAGAGAGAAGAAATAGATTACCCAAGTTCACAAAGTTAGCAAATTTTGGAGCCAGTTGGAATATAGATTCAGGTCATCTAACTCCAAATTCTACATTTCTTGCATTTCAACACAATGGACCTATATCACTTTACCTTACATTGGAAGTTATATAAATCTGGGCAAGTCACTTATCCCTGTATGCCTGATATTGTATCTATAAAAATGAGTTTGAGAAGGACATGGTAAACTACTGTTGTATCACTGCCAAGAAAACCCCAAATAGATTCACAAAAAAGTTGGATATGATTGAAAAATGACAATGTAGAGATTTCTCATTCCTTTTTTTTTAGTTTTTTATTTGCAAAGACTATGCATGTGTAATTTTTCATCAACGACACTTGAAAAGCTTTCTGTTACAAAATTTTCCCTCCTTCCCCCCATTCCATTCCCTAGATGGCAGGAAGACTAATACATATTATTTATGGTAAAATACTTGACAAATCAGATATGTGCGTGCATATTTATATAGTTATCTTGCTGTACAAGAAAAATCAGATCTACAAGAAAAAAAAAATCTGAGAAGGGAAACATAATGGACGCAAACATCAATAGAGAGCATGAACATGCTATGTTGCAGTCCACCCTCAGATCCCACAGGCCTGAGTGTATATGACTTTCTTCATCACTGAACAACTGGATCTAATTTGAAACATATCATTGTTGAAGACAGCAATGTCCATCAGAATTAATCAGCATATAATCTCATTACCGTGTATATTAATTTCCTGGTTCTGCTCATTTCACTCAGCATTAGTTCATGCAAGTCTCTCCAGGCCTCTCTGATATCATCCTGCTGGTTGTTTCTTACAAAACAATAATATTCCATGACATTCATATACCATAATTTATTCAGGCATTCTCCAATTGATGGGCATTCATTCAGTTCCCAGTTACTTGCCACTACAAAATCAATAGTGATTTGGAGCACCTTTTCATATGACTAGAAATAGTTTTAATTTTATCATTGGAAAATCATCTGTTCATATCCTTTGATCATTTATCAATTGGAGAGTGGCTTGGAATCTTACAAATATGAGACAATTCTCTATATATTTTAGAAATGAGGCCTTTATCAGAACCCTTAAATGTAAAGATGATTTCCCAATTTGATGCTTCCCTCCTAATCTTGTCTGCATTAGGTTTGTTTGTACAAAAACTTTTTAACTTAATATAGTCAAAATTATCTATCTGGTATTCAATTAAGAGTTCCAGTTTGCCTTTGGACACAAATTCCTTCCTTCTCCACATGTCAGAGAGGTAAACTATCCTATGTTCCTCTAATTTGCTTATAATATCACTCTTTATATCTTAATCATGAACCCATTTAGATCTTATGTTGGTATGTTGTGTTTGGTGTATGTCAAGCCCTAATTTCTTCCATACTAGTTTCCAATTTTCTCAGCAGTTTTTGTCAAATAGTAAGTTCTTATCCCATAAGCTGGGGTCTTTGGGTTTATTAAACACTAGATTGCTATAGTTATTGCCTACTTTGTCCTGTGATCCTATCCTATGCCACTGATCGACCACTCTATTTCTTAGCCAGTATCAAATGGTTTTGATGGCCACTGTTTTATAATATAGTTTTAGATCTGGCACAGCAAGGCCACCTTTATCATCATTATTTTCATTAATTCCCTTGAAATTCTTGACCTTTTGTTCTTCCAGATGAACTTTGCTACTATTTTTTTCTAAATATGTAAAATAAATTCTTGGGAGTTTGATTGGGATGGCTCTAAATAAATAAATTAGTTTGGGTAGTATTGTCATTTTTATAAAATTCACTTGACCTACCCATGAGCACTTGATATTTTTCCAACGGATTAGGTCTGACTTTATTTGTGTGGAAAGTGTTTTGTAGTTTAATTCGTATAGTTCCTGATTTTTCCTTGGCAGATAGATTTCCAAATATTTTATACTATTGACAGTTATTTTGAATGAAATTTCTTTTTGTATCTCTTCCTGCTGAACTTTATTGGTAATATATAAAAATGCTGATGATTTATGTGGATTTATTTTGTATCCTGCAACTTTGCTAAAGTTGTGAATTGTTTCTAGTAGTTTTTTAGTTAAGTCTCTTTGGTTCTCAAAGTATAACATCTGCAAAGAGTGATAATTTGGTTTCCTCATTACCTACTCTAATTCCTTTAATCTCTTTTTCTTCTTTTACTGCCAAAGCTAACATTTCTAATACAATATTAAATAGTAATGATGACAGTGGGCAGCCTTGTTTCACTCCTGATCTTATTGGGAATGGTAGTTTGTCCCTATTACATATGATGCTTGCTGATAGTTTTCAATAGATGCTACTGATCATTTTAAGGAAAAGCCCTTGATTTCTTATTCCTAACACTTCATCTGCATTACTTAATATTAGGGTAATAATGGCAAGACTTTCAAAAAAAAACTGTTTTGCCAATAAAAATAGGATTTGTATCTTGATGCCAGAAATATTGCTATAATATGTGGCATTGCAGCATTAGCATTATATATACATTTGTGCATATGTTACATAAGTATGCATAAATACATAAGTACATAAAATACATATTAAGTTTTTTTAATGGAAAGAGAATCATAAAGAAAAGCAATAATTTTATATCTCCTTTCCACTTATAAGAAATTATCAGAACATTAGAATTTTCAACAATCATATTTTTCAAACTTCATTGTTGAATACTTTATGTCTATAATTATTATACACTGGAAATAAACCAAATATTGTTATTTTGTTCATTGAAGTGTCATTAAACT
>JAJPUD010033535.1:0-11307 GCA_023553655.1 Myrmecobius fasciatus
ATTTGTGTGGAAAGTGTTTTGTAGTTTAGTTCATATAGTTCCTGACTATCCCTTGGCAGATAAATTCCCAAATATTTTATACTATCAACAATTATTTTGAATGGAATTTCTTTTTGTATCTCTTGCTGCTGAACTTTATTGGTAATATATAAAAATGCTGATGATTTATGTGGATTTATTTTGTATCCTGCAACTTTGCTAAAGTTGTGAGTTGTTTCTAGTAGTTTTTTAGTTGAGCCTTTAGGGTTCTCTACATATATCATCATGTCATCTGCAAAGAGTGAAAATTTGGTTTCCTCATTACCTACTCTAACTCCTTTAATCTCTTTTTCTTCTCTTACTGCCAAAGCTAACATTTCTAAGACAATATTAAATAATTATGGTGACAGTGGGCAGCCTTGTTTCACTCCTAATCTTGTTGGGAATGGTTCTAGTTTGACTCCATCACATATGATGCTTGCTGAAGGTTTTAAGTAGATACTACTAATCATTTTAAGGAAAAGCCCATTTATTCCTATACTCTCCAGTGTTTTTAATAGGAATGGGTTTTCGATTTTATCAAAGGCTTTTTCTGCATCTATGGAACTAATCATATGTTTTTTATTAGTTTGGTTATTAATATAATTGATTATGCTAATTGTTTTCCTAATATTGAACCAGCCTTGCATTCCTGGTATAAATCCTACTTGGTCATGATGTATTATCCTGGGGATGACTTTTTGTCATCTTGTTGCTAAAATCTTATTTAAAATTTTTGCATCAATATTCATTAGGGAAATGGGTCTATAGTTTTCTTTCTCAGTTTTCTCCCTACCTGGTTTGGCTATCAGCATCGTATCTGTGTCATAGAAGGAATTTGATAGTACACCTTCTTTCCCTATTTTTTCAAATAGTTTATATAATATTGGGATTAATTGTTCTTTGAATATTTGGTAAAATTCACATGTAAATCCATCTGGTCCTGGAGATTTTTTCTTAGGGAGTTGATTAATAGCTTGTTCTATTTCTTTTTCCGAAATAGGGCTATGTAAATAATTTATTTCCTCGTCTGTTAATCTGGGCAATCTATGTTTTTGTAGATATTCCTCCATTTCATTTACATTATCAAATTTATTGGCATATAGTTGTTTAAGAAACTCCTAATTATTACTCTAATTTCCTCTTCATTGGAGGAAAGTTCTCCCTTATCATTTTTGATACTAATAATTTGATTTTCCTCTTTCCTTTTTCTAATCAAATTAACTAAAGGCTTATCTATTTTGTTGGTTTTTCATAAAACCAACTCTTACTTTTATTTATTAATTCAATTGTTTTCTTATTTTCAATTTTATTGATCTCCCCTATAATTTTCAGAATTTCCAATTTGGTATTTAATTGAGGGTTTTTAATTTGGTCTTTTTCTAGCTTTTTTAATTGTAAGCCCAGTTCATTAATCTTCTCCTTCTCTGTTTTATGCAAGTAAGCATCTAGAGATATAACAATACCCCTTATAACCGCTTTAGCCGCGTCCCACAAATTTTGGTATGTTGTCTCATTGTTGTCATTCTCCTGGATGAAATTTTCGATTGTGTCTGTAATTTGCTCTTTCACCCATTCGTTCTTCAGGATTAGATTATTTAATTTCCAAATAACTTGTGGTCTATTTTCTCCTGGCCTTATATTACATGTGAGTTTTATTGCATCATGATCTGAGAAGGATGCATTTACTATTTCTGCTTTTCTGCATTTGATTTTGAAGTTTTTATGCCCTAACACATGATCAATTTTTGTATAAATTCCATGAACCCCTGAGAAAAAGGTATACTCCCTTCTATCACCATTCAATTTCCTCCAGAGATCTATCATACCTAACTTTTCTAGCCTTTTGTTAACCTCCCTAACTTCTTTCTTATTTATTTTGGAATTTGATTTATCTAATTCTGAGAGAGCAAGTTTGAGATCTCCCACGAGTATAGTATTACTGTCTATTTCTCCTTGGATCTCTCTTAACTTCACCTCTAGGAATTTGGATGCTATACCACTTGGTGCATATATGTTAAGTATTGATACTGCTTCATTGTCTATGGAAAACTTTAGTAAAATGTAGTTTCCTTCCTTATCTCTTTTAATTAGATCTACTTTTGTTTTTACTTGATCTGAGATAAGGATTGCTACCCCTGCCTTTCTTTGTTCACCTGAAGCATAGAAGATTCTGCTCCAGCCCTTTACCTTCACTCTGTATGTATCTCTATGTTTAAGATGTGTTTCTTGTAAACAACATATTGTAGGATTCTGGCTTTTAATCCAGTCTGCTACCCGATTCCGTTTTATGGGAGAGTTCATCCCATTCACATTCACAGTTAAAATAACTATATCTGTATTCCCTGCCATCTTATTTACCCAGAGTTATGATTTTCTCTTCCCTTTCCCCTCTCTCCCTTCCCCCCTCCCCAGTACTTTGCTTTTGATGACCATCTCCCACCAATAATCCTCCTCCCTTTAGAGTCCCTCCCTCCCCTTTATACCTTTCCCTAATCCTTCTATTAGTTTATCCCTTTCCTTTTCTCCTCTCCCTCCTACCTTCTCACAAGGAGGGTCAGGCCTTTCTTTGAAGGTAAATGTGTCTCATATACTCTCTTAGAGTCCAATCTAATGAGAGTAAGGTTTACACAATACTCATTGCCCTCCCTTCTTTCCCTCAATTAAATTAGATCTTCTATGTCTCTTTATGAGATTTTGCCTTATTTTACCTCTTTTATTTTTACTTTATTTTGCCTCCTTTCCCCCCTCCCTCCTTTTTCTTTTTCAGTATGGTATCCCTTCCACCTCTAATTTCTTTTCCATGATTATCAAAGAAAAATCAAATTATACTGCCATTCTTTAAAGGATACCTATAGTAGAAATATAGTTCTCAAGAGTTTTCCTTTTTACCTTTTTATGCTTCTCTTGAGTTCTCTATTTGGAGGTCAAATTTTTTGTTCAGATCAGGTCTTTTCATTAGAAATAGGTGCAATTCTCCTGTATCTTTGAATGACCATCTTCTTCCCTGCAGGATGATTCTCATTCTAGCTGGATAGCTTATTCTTGGCTGTAATCCAAGTTCTTTTGCCTTTCGGAATATCTGGTTCCAGGCCCTTCGATCCTTCAATGTGGAAGCTGACAGATCCTGTGTAATTCTAATGACAGTTCCTCGGTATTTGAACTGTTTCTTTCTAGCTGCTTGCAATATCTTTTCCTTGGTGCAATAGTCCTGAAATTTGGCCACAATATTCCTTTGGGTTTTAATTTTGGGGTCTCTTTCTGGAGGTGATCGGTGAATTCTTTCAATGCCAATTTTTGCCTTCTGATTCTAAAACATCAGGGCAATTCTCTTTCATGATTTCCTGGAAGATAGCATCCAGGTTCTTTTTTTCATCGTGGCTTTCAGGGAGTCCAATAATCCTTACATTGTCTCTCCTGGATCTGTTTTCCAAGTCAGTTGTTTTTCCTAGGAGATATTTCATATTTTCTTCTATTTTTTCATTTTGTTTTTGTTTGACTGATTCTTGGAGTCTTATTGAGTCATTTACTTCTATTTGTTCAATTTTAATTTTTAAAGTATTATTTCCTTCAGTTATCTTTTTTAGCTCCTTTTATAGCTGGCCAATTGAATTTCTTGATTCAATGCATTTTTTTTCCATTTTGCCAGTTTTATTTTTCAGTGAATCGTTGTCTTTTTCCAATTCACCAATTTTGTTTTTCAGTGAATTGTTGTCTTTTTCCAATTCACCAATTTTGTTTTTTAGTTCACCATTTTTATTTTCCAGTGAATTGGTGATTTTTTCCAATTCACCAATTTTGTTTTTCAGTGAACTGTTTTCTTTTTCCAATTCACCAGTCCTATTTTCCAGTTTTTGATATTTATGTTGCCCTCGTCTCTATTTATTTCCCCATTCTTCTTCTAGCTCTCTTTTGAGATTCTTAATGCAATCTTCCAGGTAAGCCTTCTGAAAGGGAGACCAACTTAAGTCTGCCTTTGTGGCTTCATCTGGGATTATTTTCATAATGTCCGGATCTGGGGATTGTTCTATTTTTTCTCCGTAAAAGCTTTCTATGGTGAGAGCTCTCTTCTGCTTCTTGCTCATGATTTAAAGTTGGGATATTGGTCAAAACCAGAGAAAAATGCAACAATTTGTATTTGCCCTGGGGCAGTTTGCCCAGTTGACTTCCTGTCTGAGGCTGGTCGGGCTAGATTCGCACTAGGACCACGTTTTCAGCTGCTCTTGATCCACCCTTTACCAAAGGCAGATCTGCCAAAGCACCTGCCCGAAAGCAGAGCAAAGTGGCCCAGGCATCTCCCAGGGGCTTCCTGGGTGCCTAAAATCCACTCCCCTAGCGCAGCCCTGACTCCCGCCCTGGCCGAAGTCTGACTGGGACCAGTGGCCAATTTCCCCTGAGGCTAACCTTCTCCGGAGTTCTTTCAAGGTAGATTTTTGATAGAAGTGCATTGTAGTCCAAATGTTTGGCGGAGCCCTCACTCAAAAAACCAGTTCAAAGGCTCACTTTGTCTCGGTCTGAGGGAAGGTCCCAGGAGTTCACAGAGAAGGCTGTCTGCAGTTCGCCATCTTGGCTCCGCCCCCTTCTACCCATTCATTTTTAGGATAAAATTATTTAGTTTCCAATTGCTTTTTGGTCTTTTTTCTCCTGGCCTTATATTTAATGTGATTTTTATTCCGTCATGATCTGAAAAAAATACATTTATTATCTCTGCCTTCCTGCATTTGATTTTGAGGTTTTTGTGTCCTAACACATGGTCAATTTTTGTATAAGTTCCATGGACTGCTGAGAAAAAAGTAAACTCTTTTCTGTCTCCATTTAATTTCCCCCAAAGATCTATCATACCTAACTTTTCTAACATTTTGTTTACCTATTCCTCCATTTCATTTACATTGTCAAATTTATTGACATAAAGTTGGGCAAAGTAACTCCTAATTATTTCTCTAATTTCTTCTTCATTGGAGAAAAGTTTTCCCTTATCTTTCATGAGACTAACAATTTGATTTTCCTCTTTCCTTTTTCTAATCAAATTAACTAAAGGCTTATCTATTTTGTTTTTTTTTCATAAAATCCCAACTCAGTTTTATTTATTAATGCAATAGTTTTCTTATTTTTATTTTTATGAATCTCCCCTTTTATTTTCAAAATTTCCAAATTGGTGTTTAATTGGGGATTTTTAATTTGCTCTTTTTCTGGCTTTTTAAATTGTAAACCCAATTCATTGATCTTCTCTTTCTCTATTTTATACAAGTAAGCATCTAGAGATATAAAATTTCCCCTACAACTGCTTTGGCTGTATCCCACAAATTTTGGTACATTGTCTCATTATTGTCATTCTCTTGGATGCAATTATTGATTGTGTCTATGATTTCCTATTTCACCCATTCATTCTTTAGGATTAGATTATTTAATTTTCATTTAACTTTTGGTCTATTTTCTCCATGACTTATATTGCATGTGATTTTTATTGCATCATGATCTGTGAAAGATGCATTTACTATTTCTGCCTTTCTGCATTGATTTTGAGGTTTTTATGTCCTAACACATGATCAATTTTTGTATAAATTTCATGAACTGCTGAGAAAAAAGTAAACTCCTTTCTCTCACCATTCAATTTCCTCCAAAGAACTATCATACCTAACTTCTAACATTTTGTTTACCTCCCTAACTTCTTTCTTATTTATTTTTTCGTTTGATTTCTCTAATTCTGAGAGAGCAAGTTTGAGATCCCCCAGTAGTATCGTTTGGCTGTTTATTTCTTCTTGCATCTCAAGGTAAGCCTTGTGAAATGGGGACCAGCTCTTGTTTTCTTTTGTGGCTTCCTCTGAAGTTGCTCTCCCTTTAGGAATCTCAGGATCTGAGGTCTGCCCTTCTTTGTCTCCATAAAAGCTGTCTATACTGAGAGTTCTCTTCTGTTTCTTAGTCATTTTTAGAGCTTTAAGTCTCTTTAAAGCAGGGGACCAGCAGCTGCTTCAATTTGCCCTGTGGCAGTTCGTGTAGTTGACTTCTGGTGCAGGGCTGGTTAGGCTAGGTCTGTGTTCTCAGTTGTTCTCAATCCTCCTTTTACCAAAGGCAGATCTGCCAAAGCACCTGCCCACAACCAGAGCAAAGTGGCCCAAGTGTCTCCGAGGACTTCCCAGGTGCTTAGAATCCCCCAAGCTCCATCCCAGCCCGGGTCTCCCACCCCAGCTGTGCATGGCAAGCTGCCCAATCCCCAGCTTGTCTGAAACAGACCTACTCCAGAGTTCTTACAAGGTAATTTTTGATGGAAATGTGTTGTATTCCAAGTATTTGAGGGAGCTTTCACTCCAGAACCAGTTCAGAGGCTTAATCTGTTCTTGGTTTGAGGGAAGATCAGAGGAGCTCACAGAGAGTCATGTCTGCACTCTGCCATCTTGGCTCTGCTCCCTTAGACCAATGGTTCTTAACCTATCTTTCTTGAATCTATTTCCCAGTTCACTTATTTATTCAAAGATTTATTTCACATTTTCTTTCATTTTTTTCATTCTTTTGATTTTTTTTGTTTGTTTCTTGATTTCTCATTGAGTCACTAGCTTCCACTTGTGCAATTCAAATTTTAAGAAATTATTTTCTTCTGTGAACTTTTTTACCTCCTTTTCTATTTCTCCAATTCTACTTTTAAGGAGCTCTTCTCTTCAGTGACAGTTTTGCATTTCTTCTTACATTTGACCAATTCTATTTTGTAAAGAGCTCTATTCATCCAATTTTAATGCTTCTTTTATCATTTTGTTTCTTTTGAAAGATTGTATTTGTTGCAGGAATGTTTTTGACTCTTTTTTCATGATTTTCTTGCATTACTCTCATTTCTTTTTGCATTTTTTTCACAGCCACTTCAAAAATCAATTTAATTTTTTCTAGTAATTCTTTTTTGGATCTGGGACCAATTCCCATTTGTTTGAGGCTTTGAATGCATTTCTTTTGAATTTGTTATGTTTGGAGTTTATATTTTGATTCTTCCTATAGGTTTACTTTTTGGGTCATTATTTGTTTGATTTTTGTTCATTTTCCCTGCCTATCTGATGTTGATCTTCCTATTAAAGTTGGGCTCTGTTTTTAGGGTGTAGAGGGCATTGTTTCAAGTTTCAGCTATTTTGTGCTGTTCCCTGTACTGCTAATTTTAGGAATTTGTATGTTTTCCATTCTTCAAACATGGTATGATCTGAGAAATGGTGTGTTTACTATTTTATTGGAATTTTCTCTAATTTGTGAGTGATATAAAGCACTCTCTTCTGTCTCACCACTGTCACCAGAGTCCACAGGACCCAGGACTGAAAATCCAGATTTGCATATGGGCTATGCAACAGAATCTTGAATGCAAACAGTTTTAGTAAAGGGACCTCTGTACTCTTTTTCTAAACAATTGTCTGACAGTTTTACTGTATGTGATTAAAGGACTCTGGAAGTTGTTGCTGCAGGTGCTGATCCAGTAACTCCCAAGGCCTATTTCTTGTTTGCTGGGGGACAGCCTGCACTTGACTGTACTTCATTTTTTAATTTGTCTTCCCTGCTGTCTTTCTAGTTGTACTGAACTGAAAATTGTTTCATTTGGTTCTGCCGCATCAGAATTCATTTTGAGACATTAATCAAAGTTGTTTGGAGAGAAATTTGGGAATGCTTATGTGAGTGAGTCTCGGCCTTTTCTCTACCATCTTAGCTCTGCCCTAAAAATATTAAACAGTACACTAATTGGCATGAGGGTGTGAGGAAAGATGGCATTGACTCACAATATGAAGTGAAAAGTCTGTTATCACTATGCTGGTGCTGGTGGAAATTAATACTATGAGCAGGGCAACACAATGAAACATCATTGCATATGAATGAACTATAGATTCTACCAGAAGAAGGAAATATACTGGTCCCACAAAGCCCATGCAGATGAGATGACCAAGTGATGACTACCTTAAGTTTTTGTACTTTATCTAGTCAGATAATATGTCAGAGTACAGCAAGCAGATGTAGGGATTTAATATTAGTGAAGAGTGCCCAGTGTTTGATGGTCTTTTTGAGTTTTGCCAGTTATCCACAGGCAGATCAATGGCAAGTGTGATGAAGCTTAAAAAACAGCAGATGGACATTGCTGTGAACTGAGCTGGGAGTCTGTACCATGCTAAGAGGTCTGAACCTTCTAGGTTCTGTTGTGTCAACATTATTGTATTGGTCAGTCTGCAACTTTTGAAGTACCACCAGAGGGTGAACTGACATTCACCATGGTGATGATGTGAAAGAAGGTTTCTACATCACAGACTGGGTCATGATAGTGTCCTTTCATAAGTATAGAAATTACTTACTGGGAATGGTTGATCCAGGAGACCTTGGAGCTGGCAAAGGCAAATGTTGTGCAGTCAACTTTGAGATGGGATCAATGATGAGTCTTATGAGGCCATTTTCTTTTTTCTTTTTCAAAAATTAATTAATTATTTTTTTATTAAGGCTTTTTATTTTTCAAAACACATGCATGGATAATTGTTCAACATTAATCCTTGCACATGCCCTCCCCTAGATGGCAAGAAATCCAACATATGTTAAACATGGTACAAATATATGTTAAATCCAATATATCTATGCATGTTTATACAATTATCATGCTGCACAAGAAAAAAAGAGAAGCAAAACAAAATGCAAACAAACAACAAAAAGAGTGATAATGCTATGCTGTGAACCAAACTCAGTTCCCACAGTCCTCTTTCTGCATGTATGGCTTTCTTCATCACTGAACAATTGGAACTGGTTTGAATCATCTCATTATTGAAAAGAACCATGTATGAGGCCATTTTCAAATCAGTTATGTCCAAGGTGATGGAGACCTTTTAGCCTAGTGCAGTAGGCCTGTGTGCAGACTGATTAAGTTGTTTCAACCTTACCATTAAAGGTCATGCCAAGTGTGTGGAGTTTGTGAAAGAATCAATCTACTCATGCTGATCCTGGGAGGGGGTGGCTACATCAACTGCAATGTAGGCAGGTGCTGGACACATAAGACAACTGTGGCTTTGGATATAGAAATCACTAATGAACCTTATGATTACTTTGAACACTTTGGCCAAGATTTCGAACGGCAAATCAAAATATGGATGAGCATCTGGAGAAAATCAAACATAGGTTATTTGAGAAACTTGGGATGTGGCCTCATGCCTCTGGTTTCCAGATTCAACCAATTCCTGAATATGGGATACAGGAGGTCAGTGGAGATGAAGATAAAGAAGATCCTGACAAGCACATTTCAATATCTTTTTCAGACAAAAGAATTGCTTGTGAGGAGTTTTCAGACTCATATGAGGAAGGTGAGGGTAGATGAAAGAACCCTTCCAACTTCAAGAAAGCCAAAAAGGCACCAACCCTGAATTTAAGACACTTAACACTTTTTAGCTGTGTGACTCTGAGCAAGTCACTTAACCCCAATTGTCTCAAAAAAAATTAAAAAGCCAAGGTCAAACTGGAAGAGGAGAATGATTGAGCCAGAGGAGAAAAAAGCAAAGGAGGAGGAGAATACAAAGGAAGAGAAACCTGAAGCCAAAGGGATGAAGTAGGAAACCAAGTCTACCTGAGCTCTCTGGCTTTTCTTGGGGCTTGCTATCCACACTTCCTTCCTTATCCCTACACCCTCAGAGTTTATATTTTCTGTGTTTCTCTATGTGTATGTTAATATATGAACTAGAACTGTCCCCAGAACACAGGAACTAGGATTTTGCAATTGGCTGCCCAATCCAATGCCTATATTACCTTGTACACCCCCGTCTCAGGTAAATGAATCCTTTTCTTTCTTTCCTTTGTCGTTGTAAACACAACCCCTTGCCTGACTGCTTAGAATCCAGGTACATTTTTTTCTGTGTGAGTTATTTTAAGATGTCATAAGACACAATGCTCTGGATGGCTGGGTTAGGTAGCCTCCACAGTCCCCTTTTCTCCTTCTGTGAGCCTTTTTTATTTTTCCAAATTGAATTTGAAACTCAGTGAAGTTTTTGCAATGATGACAAGTGATGTGTGTCTGTCCACCTTCCTCTGGTGGTTGCTCTATAGGTTTAGGTACTTAGTCAACCACTACTTTTCCCTGCCCCGAGGAGAAATAAGTTAGCAACTGCTCAAAGGTGTTAAGTCTGGTTCCCACAGAGGCATTTGACAAGGATGTACCTTTTTGCCAGGGTTCACCTTCTGTTCCCATACCTCAATAGACTTCTAGGCTAAGGGCTTTTGACTGTCCTTTCACTGTTACCAACAAAAAGTCCCCTGTTCACCCTGATCAGGGACCCACCATTGTTGACTGGGTTTGTGTAAAAATGGTCTAAGTTGGGATCTATAGTGTGGTTTCCATTTTGAAATTATGATTTTTTTTGGAAGAACCTTTGTAATAAAACTGGTACTTTTTTAAAGTACACTGATCTTAAAAAAAATCTAAATTTTCTTTTCTTTTCTTTATTTCTTTTCTCTTTATTAAAGCTTTTTATCTGCAAAACATATGTATGAGTAATTCTTCAACATTGACTCTTACAAAGCATTCTGTTACAAATTCCCCCCCAGCCCCACTCCTCCCCTAGATGGCAGGAAAACCACTACATTTTAATTATGTTAAAATACTTGACAGGTTCCTTCCGGGGGTGGAGCCATGGTGGCGGAGATCAGACAGGATTCTCTGTAACCTCCTCTAACCTTCCCTCAAACCAACAAAATATGAAGCCTCTAGACTGATTCTGAAGCAAAAAAATCCACAATATCCGGAGAACAACACGATTCTAGAAGAAGATACTCTGGAAGAACCTCAAAAGAGGTCTGTTTTAATGGGGCAGGGGGTGGCCTACTGAACCCAGACTGCAGCGCAGGGAGACCGGGGCAGGGAGCTGGAGCAGGAAGCTGGAACAGGAGTCGGAACAGGAGTGGGAGCGTTGTGCTTTTCACACACCTGGGAGTCTTCTACGGGCCTCTTGGAACAATTTGTCCTGATTGTGGGCAGGTGGTTTGGAGGGTCTGCCTTTTGAGGGGGATAGATTGTGAACCACTGAACCCCTGATGAGCATCGTAACTAGCTGCCATTACACAGCACCTTAAAGCAATCAATCAAACAACAGGTCTGATAAGCACCAGAAATAATTCAATCAGCGGAGCTGCCCAGCCCCTGACATAATTCAATCAGCAGAACTGCCCAGTTCCTGAAATAACTCAATCAGCAGAACTGCCCCAGGGCAAATTAAAGCAGCTGTCCCACCTTTGCCCTAAACAGACCTCACACCTTTAAAAAAAAATGAATAAAAAACCAAAAAGAGCTCTCACCATAGACAACTT
>JAJPUD010033536.1:0-11307 GCA_023553655.1 Myrmecobius fasciatus
GAGTATTCAGGATAAAGGTCTTCAATAGTTACATGCAGCATATATGACATAAGTGCTTTGTTATTGGATAATTGAGAATAATAATAAAAATTAAAAATAATGTGCAAAGAAGAACTGTAACATAACAAACATTTATTAAATGCATGTTATATACTAAGCAGTGGAGAAATATTGTTAGTGAGTCAATCATTTCAGTCATATCCAGCTCTCTGTGACCTCAGGTAGGGCTTTCTGGCAAAGATGTTAGAATGCTTTGCCATTTCTTTTGCATCTTATTTTACTTATGGGGAAACTGTGGCAAACTGGATAAACTGGATAAATTGACTTGCTCAGGATTACAAAGAACTAGTGTCTAAGGTCAAATTTGAACTCAGGTCTTCCAGACTTTAGACCAAAGGATCTATCCATGGTGTAAAGTAGCTACTCTGGAAAAATATAGAGCTCAGCTAAGACTTGTAATTCATAGGACTAGAATTTGACACAACACAAATAATTATAATGCAACAATAATCTATTTAATATATATAATTCTGCAGTACTTTTAATGATCCTAACTACTTATTATAGATGGTTCAATAAGCTTTGGGTCTGAATCCCACTTCTGACACTACAAACTATATAATCACAGATGAATTATTTAATTTCTCTGAGTCTCAGTTTTCTCATTTGTCAAAGGAAATGGCAAGACTTGTAGTATCTATTTCAGAGGATTATGTGGCTCAAAAGACAGAATATATGTAAAGCACATTTTAAACTTTCCAAATGCATGTGTCAATTATCGCTGTTAGATTTCAAACACAGATATTCTTCTGGTGATGCAATATGGCCATGAATCATAGGACACTGTGATCTCATAAGAATCAGTATATCCAGTGAAGAAAGAGCAATGAAAAGATTCACAGTGTATTTAAATAGGATGCAGCATAATTCCAAGTATGTCTTGCAATGTGAGAAGTGTCATAAACAGCACTGAAAGCATTTGTGACTTAAGATGATGAATCGGTTGTATTGTGTGAATGAGGGATAATAGATGAACAGTCCAACTTCTGACTTCAAAAATGTGGCAGGAAATTGTAACCCTATATGTACCTTGAAAAAGAGAAATAATGTATTGGTGGCATTATTGGTTAACTTTAAAGACCCAGCCTTGGGGCTGAAATACTAGGATTCCTTTCTGTCTCTGATGCACCCCTCAGTGACCACAGTAAATTTCTAAGAATATAGCAAAGAAGTTTCAGATGTACATTGGTAGAGGGAATTTCCTCAAAAGAAGTTCTCTATTAAGTTAGGGAAAGTTCAGTTAAGTTCTAGGTAGAAATGAAGCACCTTGATAGTAGGAATTGTCTCATTTATTCCTTTTTTTTTTTTTTTTTTTTTTTTTTTTTTGGCAGAGACAACTGGGGTCAAATGACTTGCCCAGGGTCACACAGCTAGGAAGTATTAAGTGTCTGAGACCACATTTGAACTCAGGTCCTCCTGACTTCAGGACTGGTGCTCAATCCACTGGGCTATCCAACTGCCCCTATTCTTTGCATTATTAACACTTAGCACAATGCCTGGAAGTTAGTCTTGATAATTACTTATTCACAGATTTGTGATTTCATTGACTTTCAAGGCACTGATTATCATCTCTCTCCAAATGACTCCCACAACTTTATTTACAATGTTAACATTTTTTCAAAAGCCCAATTCAAACCTATTTGAATGTCTACAGAATGTTTTTACCTGTAGTGACAGACATCTTAAATTTAATATGTCTGAAATCCAAATCTCTTCCCAAGACCAACCCGTCTTTTAGCTTATTCATTTTTGTTTTAAAAACTCCACCATTTTCAGTTATTTAAAATCATTATGGAGGATACTGGGAAGATGGAAGATTAGGCTGTTACAATTCAAAATCCCCCAATTTCCTAAACATATAGAACAAATTTGTGTCTCAAGGCCATCATAAACTGGTGAAAAACCAAGAAGACTTGGGGCAGAACAGGGCTTCTCTTGATACAACCAGACCAGCTCTGAAGAGCTGTGATTAATCTGTCTAAAATGCAAATACATTTGGACTAGCTCCTCAGAAATATCAAATGGGGACCCCTTGGAGCAAGCTGGGTGTGGCTGAAGTTTCAGGAGGGACCACAGAGACTTTGACCATCTCCTGGCTGTTTGTTGGCTGGGCATTTGAATCTGAGAAGACAGAATGAGCCACAGCTGATTGGGAATGCTAGGCCCAGCTGTGCTTCTGAGCTGCAGGCCTGAATGAGATGGAACCAGAACCTGGTGAGTGCACAGAAAATGGGGCAGGGACACTGCTGGCTGTGGGCACTTGCAGAGGGAGAAGTTGGGGGTTCTGGTCAGAGTGGAGAGCTGAAGGAAAGCTTGAGGCACCATCCTTCTACCCCACAATTAGAAATGTTTACACTAATGTCTTTTATTTTAAAAAAAATGAACCAGCAAAGAAGAAAGAACTTCACTATTGAAACATATAGGAACAGAGACAGGATTCATCTTCAGAGGAGGACAAGTTAGTAAAAAAATAATTTAAAAAAAGCTTCTGCCCCAAAAGAATAATGTGAAATGGATTTCTGACCAAGGAGAATTTATAGAACTCGAAAAGAATTCAAAAATCAAATGAAAGAATCTGAGGAAAAACTAAAGAAAAAAGTTAAAACCATCCAAGAAAAACTAGATTATGAAAAAAGTTAACTAATTATAAAAGGTGGAACAAAGTCTCAAAGATGAATATAAATGTATAAAAATTAGAATTTGGCAAGGGGAAGTCAGTGAAGCTGTGAGAGACCAAGAAATAACAAAACAGATTTTAAAGAATGAGAAAATAGAACAGAATGTGAAACAACTCAATTATAAAAACAGATCGGGAAAATATTTCAAAAAGAGAAAATATAAGAATAATTGGACTGCCAGAAATTTGTGAACAAAAAGAAAACCTTGACACAATAATGCAGGAAAAAATCCTAGAAAACTGTCCTGGAGTGATAGAATTTGAGGGGAAAGTAGAAATAGAAAAACACCCATCAATCATTATCTCAAAGACATACTTTGTGGAAAACACACAGGACTATTATTGCCAAATTTCAAAACTCCAGATCAAAGAGAAAAATTTTCAAGAAAAAAGAAAAAATAATCCATATATTCTAGAGTTACAATTAGAATTGCACAGATTTATCAGCAGCTACAATAAAAGACCACAGGTCTTGGAATCATTTACAGCAAAACAAAAGAACTAGGCCTGTGTCCAAATATATCACATCCAGCAAAATTATGTATAGTTTTCAATGAGGAAAAATGGATATTCAAAGAATTCAATGAACTTAACAGAAAATTTAACATATAAGAGTCAATATCAAAGAGCAATTTTAAGGAATTCAAAATGAACAAACTCCTTAAAAATGGACAGATTGTTCTTTTTTTCTACATGGGAAATATATAATTTATGTTTAAGATTTATATCAACAATAGCGAAAGTTCAAAAGAAAGAATGGAAGAATAAAGGTAAAAATAGTAATCATGTTATACAAATGAGATGCAGAGGAAGAATAGACACAGAGGCCTTGGGGGGGAAGAAGGGGGCTTGTAGTTCTGAAAACCTACTCACATCAGGAATGGGTTCAATAGGCAACACTTCTTATATATCATGAAGGGCATAGCACTTTCTAAAATCTATAAAGAAATAATGTGAGAGGGATAGGTGGTTAGGAAGCAAAGGATAAGCAAAGAAGACAAGGGAGGGATATCTGGTGTGGGGAGGTTAAGTAATAAATAATAAACCAAGTTATGGAGCAGAATTTAATGAAAGAGTCAGCAGGAATAGGAAAGATGTGTGTATGTGGGTTATATGTATGTGAGTGTGTGTATGTATGCATTTATCTACATATGTATAGATAAATATATCCTTTCTTAACTTGGGGGACTGAAAGGGAGTTATGTCTGTGTCTATATGTGTATGTATATATGTATTATATATATATATTTGTATATATGAATATATCATTTCTTAACTATAGTCTGCTTGGAGGGGAGAAAAGGGGGGAAAGAATAAAGTAAAAAAGGTGTACAGCAGAGAACAAAAGAACAATTTGCAAGGAAGGAAAGAAAAGATGGACACTCATGAATATAATTTCTTCTATTAATATAATATATATATGCACTTTTAAAAATTGTTTTTTGTTATACATTTTGAATCCTTTCTGATGTTCTGCTGGGCACATGCTAATGCTCTCTTTTAGTTAATTTTGTTTTGTATTACTTTTCTGTTTTTCTTTTTGCTTATTCTGTTTCTTCAGATAAAATAAATTTGGAAAAAAATCATTACACAGTTCTTCTTCCTAATCACCATTCCCTCCTTCCGAAAACCAATCATTTGTCAAGCACCACTGTTATTATTGCTGCTACCAATCTTGGTTTATAGAGTTGTCTTTATTGTAATTGACTCCAAACTGCTCTTCCTACCTTGATGCCTCTTTCCATTTACAACTATAAAGGTGATCTAAAAGTTGTGGTTTGATTTCTCATTCCCCTGCTCAAAAATATTGAGTGGCTTCATGTTGCTTATTTAACAAAATGCAATTTTACCTGAATTCATAAGCCTCCACAATCTGGCTCCAGTTTGTTTTTGAGCCTCATTTTACAACGCTGTGGTATACCCTCAACACTGAAACTGAACAAGACTATTTTTAATTTCTAGAAGAGAAATAGATTTCACCTTTTTGTAAAGGGAACATCATAAAAATTAAAAAACTCCCTGAAAGTAAATTTGGCTGCCTTAAAATGCCATGTGTTTTCATCATGAAAATCTTTAAATAAAGTCTAGATAACCTGTGGTGTAGAATGTAAAGAGAGAGGAAGGATAAATGACTATTAGTATAGCATGTAGAGAGTGTTCCTTTTCAGTGCCGGTTAAATCATAATAGATTTTCCATTCACTCCCAAGATTCTATGACTATTTGGATCTCTAACATTTTCATCATTTTGCACATTACTCTGAATTGACTTCCTTCCTCAAAATGACTTCTTCTATATCTCTGCCTATTAACTTTTTTTCTATTTTTTTCAAAGACCAGCTCTGATACCACCTCTTCTATGATGTTTTGGTAAAAATTGGTATCTGGTGTATACAGGCTGAGCTGGTTCTTCAAGGAACTAGAGAGGCTAGATTGCAATTAGGTCAGCTCTGGGAGTTAATTCTTAAACCACTGGCATAACTTGTCTTGTCTTTCTACACTCTGTCCATTGCTGATTTCATAAATTTTCATGAATTCAGTTGTTACCTCTGTTGAGATAATTTTCAAAGCTGTAGCTCAAGCCTTAATCTCTCTTCTGAAGTTAAGTTCCATATAACCAGTCGCCATCTGGATATCTGCGTACCAATGTGCAAAGACATTCCAAAACAAAATATGTAAAATAGAATTCATACCTTATCCCTCCTCCAAACTTCTCCTTTCCTGTTGATAGTGATTTTTTTTTGGGGGGGCAAAGCATTTCCATGATATAATGCAATAAAAGATGATAACACATGAAGCTGCAAATTTCTTATATACAACTTGCTACTCCTTTCAAGTATACAAGAAAATTATCCTTTATTTCTTCCATTTCTTTTTTTTTTTTCTTTGTGTCTCCTCTACACAAAAAAGAGAGCAAATTTAGGGGTCTGTCTTTATTTATTTCTTTTTTCCTCCTTCCTTTCTTCTTTTGTTCCTTCCTTCCTTCTTTCCTTCTTTCCTTCCTTCCTTCCTTTCTTTTTTCTTTTTTAATAGTATTTTATTCTCCCCCCCCAATTACATGAAAAGTCAAGTTTTAGCATTCATTTTACAATATTTTGATCATATTAGCCATATCTGTGAAAGAAGAAACAGATAAAAAAGAGAAAAGGCTATGAGAAGGAATAAAGTAAGTGAAAAAAATAGATTTTGTCCTGCATTTTGAGTCCAAAGAGTCTTTTATCTTGCTGTTGATAGTATTTTCCTTTGGAAGTCTTTTTTATTTGTCTGAGATCATTGTGATGTTGAAAAGAGCCAAGCCATTCATATTGAGCACCACACAATGTTGCTGATATTGTGTATAATATTTTTCTGGTTATGCTCATTTCACTTTTGATCAATTTCTGCAAGTCTTTACAGATTTTTTTTCTGAAATTTGCCTATCATTTCTTATTGCACAGTAGTATTTCAATACATTATATACTACAACTTGTTCAGCCATTTCCTAATTGATGAGATCTAACTCAATTTCTAATATTTTGTCATCACAGAAAAGGCTGCTAGAAATACTTTTGCAAATGTAGATCCTTTTCTCTTTTTTTTTGAATTCTTTGGAATATAGACCTAATAGTGATATTACAGGATCAAAGAATCTATACAGTTTGATTCCCCTCTGGGCATGGTTCTAAATTGCTCTCCAAAAATTTTAGGTCAATTCACAAGTCTACCAATTGTGTGTTAGCATCCTGGTTTTCCCAAAATTTTCCAGTATTATCATTTTCCTTTTCTTTGGCATATTGGCCAATCTGATAGGGGTGAGATGGTATCTTAGAGTTGTTTTAATTTGTATTTCTCTAATCAAAAGTGACTTAGAGCACTTCTTCATATGCCTGTAGAAAGCTGTGATTTCTTCATCTGAAAAAAATACCTTTTCATACCCTTTGGTCATTTATCAATTGGGGAATGGTTTTTATTCTTGTAAATTTAATTTAGTTCATCACACATTTGAGAAATGAGGCATTTATCAGAGACACTTGTCATAAAGATTAGTTCCCAGGTTTCTGCTTTCCTTCTAATCTTGGTGGTAACATTGATTTTGTGGGTACAACATCTTTTTTAAATTTAATATAATAAAAATAAATTACTTTGTATATTGTAATTGATCTCTACCTCTTATTTGATCCCGTTTCCATATGTCAGACAGGTAGACTATTCCTTTCTCTTCTAATTTGCTTATAGTGTGTCACACACACACTAGTATGTCCAAATCATGTAACCATTTAGAATTATCACAGCATATAGTATGAGATGTTGGTTTATAACTACCTTGTGGCCTATAATTTTCCCATTTTTCCAGAAATTTTTGTCTAATAATGAGGTCCTATTCCCAAAGGTGAAGTCTGTAGATTTATCACACCATAGGTGGTCATTGACCACAGTTTCTGTTTTATCAAATCTATTCCATTGACACACTACTATATTTCTTAGCCAATACCAGATAGTTTTGCTTATTATTGCTTTATAATATACTTTGAGTTCTGGTATTTCTAAGCTTTCTAAGCCTCCTTCCTTTGTATTTTTTCCACTAATCCCTTAATAATCTTGACCATTTGTTCTTCCAGGTTAATTTTACTATTTTTTTTTTTCAGTTCCATTGGATGTTTTAGGAAAATTGTCATTTTTATTATGTTGGCTTAGTCTATATATGAGCAACTGACATGTTCCAATTGTTTATAACTTTATTTGTGTATAAAATGTTTTATAATTGTGTTCATATAGTTCTTGAGTTTCTCTTGATAAGTAAAGTCCTAAACATTTTATATTATTTGTCATTCAAATAGAGTATCTCTTTCTGTCTCTTGTTGCTGAGCTTTGTTTTTCATATGAAGAAATCATGATGATTTGTATTGGTTTATCCCATATTATACAACTTTGCTAAAATTTTTAATTATTTCAAATAATTTCTTTTCAATTAATGTGCTCTCAATATCCTATCATATCATCAGCAAATAGTAAGCTTTGTTTGCTCATTCCTATTCTAATTCCTTCAGTTTCTTTTTCTTCTTTTATTGCTATACCTATAATTTTAATACTGTTTTGAATAATAATGGTGATAATGAACATCCTTGCTTATTTGAAAGACTTCCAACTTATCCCCATTACAGATAATGCTTCCTGATGGTTTTAGGTAGATACTGCTCATGATTTTAAGCAATTTTTGCTTAAAAGTTTGCTCTTAAGTGTTTATAATAGGATTGGGGACTGCATGTTGTCAAAAAAATTTTTACAGCATCTATTGAAATAATCTTATAATTTCTGTTGTTTTGCTTATTGATATGGTCAATCATTTCTAATGATTTTCTAATCTTAACCTAGCCCTTAATTACTAGTATAAACCCAAAGTCATTGTATTAACAGACATGTGTATTAACATTTGTATTAACAAACCCTAATGAGTTTGTTAATAGCTTGATCAATTTCTTTTTCTAAAAAAGAGTTATTTAAGCTATTTCCTGATATTTTAATCTACATCATTTGTTTTTATAGGTATTCAGTTATTCTCTCAGATTGTCAGATTTATTGGCATATAACTAAGTAAAATATTTCTTAATTTCCTTAATTTCTTCTTCATCAGTGGTGATTTCACCCTTTTAATTTTTGATTCTGAATATTTGTGCTTCTTCTTTGTTTCTTTAAATCAAATAAACCATTGGTTTATCAATTTTATTGTTTTTTGTTCATAAAACCAGCTTCTTTATTTAATAGCTCAAGACTTTGTTTTACTTTCAGTCTTATTAATCTCACCTTTGATTTTCAAAATTTTAATTTGATCTTCAATTGGGGATTTTTAATTTGTTCATTTTAGAATATTTTAGTTGCATGCTCAATTCTTTAATCTGTCCTTTTTTCATTTTTTGATGCAAAAATTTTGAGAAATAAAATCCCATGAATTTTGCCATGCTGTTTCATGGTTGTCATTCTCTATAATGACATTGATTGTTGTTGATTTAGTCTTTGGCCCACTTATTCTTTAGGATGATATTATTTATTTTCCAACTACTTTTAATGTATCTTTCCTCTGTCTTTTGTTGATTGTAATTTTTGTGGCATTATAATCTGAAAAAAATAATGTACCATTTCTACCTTTTACATTTGACTTTGAAGCTTTTATGTTCTATTGCATGATCTATTTTTTTGTGTAGGTGTCATATGCTACCGAATAAAATGTGTATTCCTTTCTGTTCCTATTCAGTTTTCTCCAAAATTTATCATAGCTAAATTTTCAAATATTCTATTAACCTCCTTAGTTTATTTCTTGTTTACTTTTGAATGAATTTATCAAGTTTTGAGAGGGGAGATTTGAGGTGTCCCATGAGTATATTTTTGTTGTCTCTTTCTTCCTGTAATTCATTTAACTTCTCCTCTAAGAATTTGAATGCTATAGGACTTGGGGCAGATATATGTTTAGTATTGATATTGCTTCATTGTCTATGGTACCTTTTAACAAGATTCAGTTTCTTTCCATTTCATTAGGTGTATTTTTGCTTTTTCTTCATGTGAGATCAGCATTGCTACCCATGCTTTTGTTTTTAATTTCAGCTGAAGCATAATAGATTCTGTTCCTGTCACTTAACCCTATGTGTGTCTTACTGGTTTAAATGTATTTCATGTACACAACAGTTCACTGTACATAGTTTAGAACTTTAGATTTATTGGAGTAATAACAATTAATATATAATAATAATTATCATTACTACCTATACAATGCTTCATTGTTTTAAAATGACATCACATTTCATTTGATCCTTAAAACAGAGGTGGGAGAAAAGTTGTTAATAACAATCCCCATTTTATAGGAGTGGAAAGTGAGTCTGAGAGAGGTTGACTTACTAGTTAATACTGACTTAAAAGTGCCTGACTCAGCATCACACAAACTAATAAGTGACCAAGTCATATTCAAACTCAGTGCTAACTTTGTCTCATGTTTTACTATACTATCTAGATATATATTAGTGGAAGCTCAATGAATATGAGAAATGTTTGTAATTATAATTATTACCTTTTTCGGTCAGTGGACATTGCTTGGATAGCTCTCTGGTGTGTTCTTCAACTATGGATGTACCCCAGGATTCCAACATAGTGATGGCTTTGTTAACTGCACTGATTCCCAATTCAATGAATCCAGCTGTTCAGGTGCTCCACTTTTCATTAAAAACCCATTTCCAGTAGATACCGAGATTTATTTTTATTAACTCTGTAGAGTAAATAATAAAGTAAATAAAATAAAATTTGATATTCTGAGTACGTGTGGAATGAAACAAAAACTGCTATGATGAATTTGGAGGTAGAAGAGGGAAAGTAGCACTTCTTGTTACCATTGCATAGATTTAGAGCTATAAAGGACATTAGAAAGTAATTATTTCAAATGCCTTCTTTTTAAATCTGAGGAAAATGAGACATAAGAGACTGAATTACTTACCCAAGATTATACAGCTAATGGTTATAAGAATGGAACTTGAAAACTCATCTTGCTCCTGTTCAGCATTTATCATATACAAAAATAAGAATAGATAAGTAGCTCATCCCCTTTTTTTATAAAATGCACATGAAAAGTAACTTCAGACACTTTATTATAAAAACCAATCCATATTCACATAGTGATTTACAAAGTGATTTACATAGATTATCTCCTTTGAGTTTCTATAAACTGTTGAAGTTAAGACTACAGTTTTATTATCTTCATTTTACAGATCAAAAAACTGAGGGCCGAGAAGGGATGGTAGTGGTAGGATATGCCCCATGGTCAAACAATTAACATATAACAACAGAAGTAGAGATTTTTTCCCAAGACTTTCAGACTCCCAAACTAAGAGGCAATCCAATTATACCATCATGCTACCTTACTTTATGACAGAAAATCTAATATAGTGTAATGATAAAAACTGCTGCATTTCATATCTCCTTTTCTTCATAAGGAAGATGACTTTTTCCGTTGCTTGAACTCCTTCTATGTGAAAAATGTTGATTGAAGTTATTCTCTAGCTTGCTGTGATATCTACTGTAACAATCCTCGTGATAATCTAAATTACATTATGTTGTGGAGAATGTATGTCAAATAATCAATCGAACTAAGGCTATAGTTTGAGGCAAACAAGATAACACAAAAAATTATTAATATATATATTTAATTCATCTTTTTATGAATAACTGATGTGGATCTGACTGACTAATCCAAGGGTGTACATTTTTGATATGCAGGGAAATACAATTAGAAAAATAACCAAATCAAGGTTTTATTCAACAAATAACATTCTCTGGAATTCATTTTATTCTAATCCAGTAAACTGTCCATGTGTCTTTTTTTTATTAAAGCTTCTTATTTATATAACATATGTATGGGTAGTTCCCCAGCATTGATCTTTACAAAGCTTTCCATTACAAATTTTACCCCCAGTCCCTTCCCCTCACCTAGATGGCAGGAAGTCCACTACATGTTAATAATGTTAAAATACTTGAAAAGTTATGCAAGAAAAATCCTATCTACAAGAAAAAAAAAAGAAAATCAGAGAAAGGAAACACAATGCAAGCAAATAAT
>JAJPUD010033537.1:0-11305 GCA_023553655.1 Myrmecobius fasciatus
CCATTTCCCTAAGGAATATTGATGCAAAAATTTTAAATAAGATTTTAATAACGAGATTACAGAAAGTCATTCCCAGGGTAGTACACTTTGACGAAGTAGGATTTGTACCAGGAATGCAGGGCTGGTTCAATATCAGGAAAACTATCAGCATAATCAATTATATTAATAACCAAAGTAACAAAAACCATATGATTATCTCCATAGTTGCAGAAAAAGCATTCGATAAAATCCAACACCCATTCCTATTAAAAACACTAGAGACTATAGGAATAAATGGGCTTTTCCTTAAAATGATTAATAGCATCTACTTAAAACCATCAGCAAGCATCATATGTAATGGAGACAAACTAAAACCATTCCCAATAAGATCAGGAGTGAAACAAGGCTGCCCACTGTCACCATTACTATTTAATATTGTATTAGAAATTTTAGCTTTGGCAATAAGAGAAGAAAAAGAGATAAAAGGAATTAGAGTAGGTAATGAAGAAACCAAATTATCACTCTTTGCAGATGACATGATGGTCTACTTAGAGAACCCTAGAGACTCAACTAAAAAACTACTAGAAACAATTCACAACTTTAGCAAAGTTGCAGGATACAAAATAAATTTACATAAATCATCAGCATTTTTATATATTACCAACAAAGTTTAGCAGCAAGAGATACAAAAAGAAATTCCATTTAAAATAAAGGATGACAGCATAAAATATTTGGGAATCTATCTGCCAAGAAAATGTCAGAAACTCTATGAACTTAACTACAAAACACTTTCCACACAAATAAAATCAGACCTAGTCAATTGGAAAAACATTAAGTGCTCATGGGTAGGCCGAGCGAATATAATAAAAATGACAATACTACCCTAACTAATTTACTTATTTAGTGCCATACCAATCAAACTCCCAAGAAATAATTTTACAGATCTAGAAAAAAATAGTAGCAAAATTCATTTGGAAGAACAAAAGGTCAAGGATTTCAAGGGAATTAATGAAAAAAAAGACAGATGAAGGTGGCCTTGCTGTACCAGATATAAAACTATATTATAAAGCAGCAGTCATCAAACTATTTGCTACTGGCTGAGAAATAGAGCAGTAGATCAGTGGCATAGAATAGGATATGAGGACAAGCTAGGTAATAATGTTAGCAATTTAGTGTTTGATAAACCCAAAGACCCCAGCTTTTGGGATAAGTACTCACTACTCGACAAAAACTGCTGGGATAATTAGAAACTAGTGTGGAAGAAATTAAGGCTGGACCCACACCTAACACCTCACACCAAGATAAGCTCAGAATGGGTTCATGATCTAGATATAAAGAGTGATGTTATAACCAAATTAGAGGAATATGGGATAGTTTACCTCTCAGACCTGTGGAGATGGAATAAATTTATGTCCAAAGAAGATCTGGAACTCTTAATTGAACACCAGATAGATAATTTTGATTATATTAAGTTAAAAAGTTTCTGTACTAACAAAACTAATGCAGACAAGATTAGGAGGGAAGCATCAAATTGGGAAATCATCTTTACATTTAAGGGTTCTAATAAAGGTCTCATCTCTAAGATATATAGAGAATTGTCTCACATTTATAAAAATTCAAGACATTCTGCAATTGATAAATGGTCAAAGGATATGAACAGACAATTTTCAGATAATGAAATTAAAACTATTTATAATCATATTAAAAGGTGCTCCAAATCACTATTGATCAGAGAAATGCAAATTAAGACAACCCTGATTTATAACTACACACCTGTCCAATTGGCTAAAAAGACAGAAAAAGATAATGTTGAATGTTGGAGGGGATGTGGGAAGACTGGGACTTTGATGCATTGTTGGTGAAGCTATGAACAAATCCAACCATTCTGCAGAGCAATTTGGAGCTATGCTCAAAAAGTTATCAAACTATGCATACCCTTTGACCCACCAGTGTTTCTATTGGGCTTATATCCCAAAGAGATCTTAGAGGAGGGAAAGGGACCCACATGTGCCAGAATTTTTGTGGCAGCGCTTTTTGTGGTGGCTAGAAACTGGAAACTGAGTGAATGCCCATTAATTGGAGAGTGGCTGGGTAAATTATGTTATATGAATGTTATGGAACATTATTGCTCTGTAAGAAATTACCAACAGGACCATTTCAGAGAGGCCTGGAGAGACTTGCATGAACTGATGCTGAGTAACATGAGCAGAACCAGGAGATCGTTGTACACGGCAACAACAGTACTATATGAGGATCAGTTCTAATGGACATGACTCTCTTCAACAATGAAATGCTTCAAACCAATTACAATTGTTCAGTGAAGAAGGCCATATACACCCAGAGAGAAGGATGTGAAATGTGGACCACAACATAACATTTTAATGTTCTCTATTGATGTTTGCTTACATTGTATTTCCTTTATCGGATTATTCTCTCTTATAGATATTATTTCTCCTGAACAAAAAAAAATGATGCGTGGCAATAACTATACATATATTCGATTTAAGTATTCTAACATAATTATGATGTAGTGGATATACTGCTATCTAGGGGAGGGGTGGGGAGTAGGTGGGAAAAATTTGTAACAGAAAGCTTTGTAATGGTTAATATTTAGGAATTACCCATACATGTTTTTTTTTTCTTTTTACTGAGCAATTGGGGTTAAGTGACTTGCCCAGGGTCACACAGCTAGGGAATGTTAGGTGTCTGAGGCCAGATTAGAAATCAGGTCCTCCTGACTTCAGGGCTCGTGCTCTAACCACTGCACCACCTAGCTGCCCCCCATACATATGTTTTGCAAATAAAAAGTATTAATAAAAATATATATCTTGTTCCTTTTGACAAGATGATAAACTAAATTACGCCAATTCATTTATTGAACTCCCAAAGAAGAAACTAAGAATTGTCTTTCCATTTAGTCATACCTTCCCTCCAACTTCTTGTTTTAAGTGGAATTTGAATATTGATGTTGACATGATTAAATTCTCTAGTAGATTTCCCATTTTTGCTCAGTAGGTAGGAATCTCATATTTTAATGTTAATAGTAAAGTTCAATAGGATTCTAACTATAAAGTGGATAGAGCACTGGATCTGGAGTAAGAAAGACCTGAATTCAAGTATGACCTAAAACAGTTGCTAGTTGTGTGACCCTGGACAAGTCATTTAATTATGTTTGCTTCAACTTCCTCAAATGTGATATGAGCTGAATAAGGACATGGCAAATCTTTTCATTATCCTTTCCAAGAAAACCCCAAATGGCATCACAAAGAGTTGGGAGTGACTGAAAAATGATTGAAAAACAAAGTTAAAATTTGTATATTACCTAAATAAATAAGCAATTATTAACATTATTTTTCCCATATCCTTTCACTTTGCCATCATAACTGTGGAGGCAGAAGGATGACATACAGGTCAGTTGATGCTCTTTTTTTTATTTTATGAGTTATCATGGCCAAACAATTCATTATTAAGTAATCCCCTACTGCAGATGAACCACTCTACATTTAGCAAGCAAGGCTAGTACTCAGGAAATAGACTGTTGCTGAAACTCTTGTTCACTTCAGTAACATTCACCTCTTCATAACCTTGTGGAATATAGCATACCAGTGTTATATATGTAGTTTTCATGCTGAAGATAATATATACATTTAGGATAGGATTAAAGATAGGATATACTACACATTCAAATTTCCGCAACCCAGTGAGGATGCCCTTAAAACTCCATTAAGTTTAAAGGAGCAGGTATCAGGCACACTCCACCTAGTAGCCCATGACACCTTGCTTAACCACACCCTGCACCATGTAGCTGTTGCTGATAAATCTATGTTTCTATATATATTTAGTTTTCCTTAATGTTGACATAAAAAGGATGAGAAATAAAACCTAAATTCTCAATTTTCTGAAATCTCCCTTCTCTCAACTAGTCCTCTGTGTTTAATTCAAACATTGAATGAGTAATTATGAAGAGGTTTCACCAAAAAGGTCACTGATTACACTAAGATTAAATCTCAATGATCTGCACATTAATAAAACAAAGGGAAAATAGAGATAAAGGTTTTGCTATATGATATGCACTGAGCCCCAGGGACTGATACCTACTTGCCATTTTTAAAGATCCAAGAAATTTAATTAAGTACTTCCTGGGTGACAGAGTTGAAAGAGCTGAAGTTCTGTGGCTATAATTCTGTGGCCCCCAAAGAAAAGAGATGTCTAAGAAAGATACTCTGCCCTTCTCATCTATAAGGAAAAGAGATTTTTCTGCCATCACTTTAATGGATTTTTATAGCCTAACTTTTCAAAGTGAAAACTGTGCATGGTGTTCTTCATTTGATATATGGAAAAAATTCATTTAAACTGTTTTATCCAAATTGTTTCATATGAAATCTCTAAGTCTGCTGCATTAGTGGGACAAGGCAATATATTGGAGTGGAACGAACACTTGTTTTATTTTTTTATTAAAGCTTTTTATTTGCAAAGCATATGTATGGGTAATTCTTCATCATTAACCCTTACAAAGCTTTCTGTTACAAATTTTTACAACCTACTCCCTACCCCTCCCCTAGATGGCATGAAGTCCACTACATGTTAATTATGTTAAAATAATTGACCAAATATATGTATGCATATTTCCACACTTATCTTGCTGTACAAGAAAAATCATGTCTATAAGAAAAAAAATCTGAGAAAGGAAACACAATGCAAGCAAACATCAATAGAGAGCATGAAAAGGTTATGTTGTGGTCCACATTTCATATCCCTCTCTCTGGGTGTACATGGCCTTCTTCACTGAGCAATTGGAACTGGTTTGAAACATTTCATTGTTGAAGAGAGCCATGTGCATCCGAATTGATCATCATATAGTCTTGTTGTTGCCATGTACAATGATCTCCTGGTTCTGCTAATTTTACTCAGCAACAGTTCCTGCAAGTCTCTCCAGGCCTCTCTGAAATCATCCTGCTGGTCATTTCTTATATAACAATAATATTCCATAACGTTCATATACCATAATTTATTCAGCCAATCTCCAATTGATGGGCATCCAGTCAGCTTCCAGTTTCTAACTACTACAAAAAGGGCTGCCAGGGGGCAGAGCCAAGATGGCGAACTGCAGAGAGTGTTCAATGTGAGCTCCTGAGACATTCCTTCAGACCCAGACAAATTGAGCCTCTGAATTGGTTTTGGAGTGAGGGTTCCACCAAACACTTGGACTACAATGCACTTCTATCAACAATCTATTTGAAAAAACTCCAGAAAAGGTTATCCTGAGGGGATCGGCCGCTGGCCGTGATCAGATGCCAGTGTGACTGGGGTGGAAGTTGGACAGAGACGAGTTTTAGGCTCCCAGGAAGCCTCTGGGAGATACCTGGGCTACTTTGCTCTGCTTGCGGGCAGGTGCTTTGGCAGATCTGCCTTTGGTAAAGGGTGGATTGAAAGCAGCTGAAAGCATGGTCCTAGTGCAGATTTAGCTGCCCAGCCTCAGACCGGAAGTCAACTCGGCAAACTGCCCCAGGGCAAATTGAAGCTGTGGCAGAATCCCCTTCTGGTGACTGATACCTCAGCTCAAAATCATGAGTAAGAAGAAGAGAGCTCTCACCATAGACAGCTTCTATGGAGAAAAAGTAGAACAGTCCCCAGATCCTGAGATTCTGAAAACAATTCCAGATGAAGCCACAAAGGCAGATTTAAGCTGTTCTCCCTTTCAGAAGGCTTACCTGGAAGATTGCATAAAGAATCTCAAAAGAGAGATAGAAGAAGAATGGGGAAATAAATTGAGATCAGTGCAACAGAGATATCAAAAACTGGAAAACAGGACTGGTGAATTGGAAAAAGAAAACAATTCACTGAAAAACAAAATTGGTGAATTGGAAAAAGAAAACAATTCACTGAAAAACAAAATTGGTGAATTGGAAAAAGACAACAATTCACTGAAAAACAAAATTGGTGAAGTGGGAAAAGACAACAATTCACTGAAAAATAAAACTGACAAAATGGAAAAAGAATGCATTGAATCAAGAAATTCAACTGGCCAGCTACAAAAGGAGCTAAAAAAGATAACTGAAGGAAATAATACTTTAAAAATTAAAATTGAACAAATAAAAGTAAATGACTCAATAAGACTTCAAGAATCAGTCAAACAAAAACAAAAAATGAAAAAAAAATAGAAGAAAATATGAAATATCTCCTAGGAAAAACAACTGACTTGGAAAAGAGATTCAGGAGAGACAATTTAAAGATTATCGGACTCCCTGATAGTCACGATGAAAAAAAGAACCTTGATGCTATATTCCAGGAAATCATGAAAGAGAATTGCCCTGATGGTTTAGAATCAGAAAGCAAAGTTGGCATTGAAAGAATTCACTGATCACCTCCTGAAAGAGACCCCAAAATTAAAACCCCAAGGAATATCGTGGCCAAATTTCAGGACTATCGCACCAAGGAAAAGATATTACAAGTTGCTAGAAAGAAACAGTTCAAATACTGAGGAACTGTAATTAGAATCACACAAGATCTGTCAGCTTCCACATTGAAGGATCGAAGGGCCTGGAATCAGATATTCCAAAAGGCAAAAGAAATTGGATTACAGCCAAGAATAAGTTACCCAACTAGAATGAGTAACATCTTCCAGGGAAGAAGATGGTCATTCAATGATACAGGAGAATTTAACCTATTTCTAATGAAAAGACCAGGTCTGAACAAAAAAATATGACCTCTAAACACAGAACTCAAGAGAAGCATAAAAAGTTAAAAAGGAAAGAACTCTTGAGAACTATATTTCTACTATAGGTATCCTTAAAGAATGGGGGTATATTTTGATTTTTCTTTGATAATAATGGAAAAGAAATTAGAGGTGGAAGGGATACCATACAGAAAAGAAAAAGGGGGGAAAGAGGCAAAATAAAGTAAAAATAAAGGTGGTAAAATAAGGCAAAATCTCATAAAGAGACATAGAAGAACAAATATAATTGAGTGAAAGTAGAGAAGGAGATGAGTATTGTGTAAACCTTACTCTCATTAGATTGGACTCTAAGAGAGTGTATCAGACACATTTGACTTCAAAGAAAGGCTTGACCCTCCTTGTGAGAAGGTGGAAGGGAAAGGAGGAAAGGAAAGGGATTGACTAATAGAAGAATTAGGGGAAAAGTATAAAGGGGAGGGAGGGATTCCAAAGGGGGGAGAACTGTTAGAGGGAGGTGGTCATCAAAAACAAACTACTTGGGAGGGGAGAAGGAAGAGAGGGGAAAGGGAAGAGAAAATCATAACTCTGGGTAAATAAGATGGCAGGAAATACAGATATTGTTATTTTAACTGTGAAAGTGAATGTGATGAACTCTCCCATAAATGAGAAGTGGGTACCAGACTGGATTAAAAGCCAGAATCCTACAACATGTTATTTACAAGAAACACATCTAAAACACAGAGATACATACAGAGTGAAGGTAAAGGGCTGGAGCAGAATCTCCTATGCTTCAGGTGAACAAAGAAAGGCAGGGGTAGCTATCCTTATCTTGGATCAAATAAAAACAAGAAAAAATAGATTTAATTAAAAGAGATAAGGAAGGAAATTATATTTTACTAAAGGGTACCATAGACAATGAAGCGGTATCAATACTAAACACATATGCACCAAGTGGTATAGCATCCAAATTTCTAGAGGAGAAACTAACAGAGATGCAAGGAGAAATAGACAGTAATACTATACTAGTGGGGGATCCCAACCTTGCTCTCTCAGAATTAGATAAATCAAATCACAAAATAAATAAGAAAGAAGTTAAGGAGGTAAACAAAAGGCTAGAAAAGTTAGGTATGACAGATCTCTGGAGGAAATTGAATGGTGATAGAAGGGAGTATACTTTTTTTCTCAGCGGTTCATGGAACTTATACGAAGATTGATCATGTGTTAGGACATAAAAACCTCAAAATCAAATGCAGAAAAGCAGAAATAGTAAATGCATCTTTCTCAGATCATGATGCAATAAAACTCACATGTAATATAAGGCCAGGATAAAATAGACCACAAGTTAATTGGAAATTATGTAATCTAATCCTGAAGAATGAATGGGTAAAAGAGCAAATTATAGACACAATTGATAATTTCATCCAGGATAATGACAATAATGAGAAAATATACCAACATTTGTGGTACATGGCTAAAGCAGTTATAAGGGGTAATTTTATATCTCTAGATGCTTACTTGCATAGAACAGAGAAAGAGAAGATCAATGAACTGGGCTTACAATTAAAAAAGCTAGAAAAAGACCAAATTAAAAACCCTCAATTAAATACCAAATTGGAAATTCTGAAAATTAAAGGGGAGATCAATAAAATTGAAATTAAGAAAACTATCGAAATAATAAATAAAACTAAGAGTTGGTTTTATGAAAAAACCAACAAAATAGATAAGCCTTAGTTAATTTGATTAGAAAAAGAAAGAGGAAAAAAAAAATTATTATTATAAAAATGATAAGGGAGAACTTTCCTCCAATGAAGAGGAAATTAGAGTAATAATTAGGAGTTTCTTTGCTCAACTTTATGCCAATAAATTTGATAATGTAAATGAAATGGAGGAATATCTACAAAAATATAGATTACCTAGATTAAGAGAAGAGGAAATAAATTATTTAGATAGCCTCATTTTGTAAAAAGAAATAGACCAAGCTATTAATCAACTCCTTAAGAAAAAATCTCCAGGGCCAGATGGATTTACATTTGAATTTTACCAAACATTCAAAGAACAATTAATCCCAATACTCTACAAACTATTTGAAAAAATAGGGAAAGAAGGTGCACTACCAAATTCCTTCTATGACACAGATATAGTGCTGATAGCTAAACCAGGTAGGGAGAAAACTTAGAAAGAAAACTATAGACCCATTTGCCTAATGAATAGGATTTATACCAGGAATGCAGGGCTGGTTCAATATTAGGAAAACTATTAGCATAATCAATTATATTAATAATCAAATTAACCAAAACCATATGATTATCTCAATAGATGCAGAAAAAGCCTTTGATAAAATCCAGCACCCATTCCTATTAAAAACACTGGAGAGTATAGGAATAAATGGGCTTTCCCTTAAAATGATTAGTAGTATCTCCTTAAAACCTTCAGCAAGCATCATATGTAATGGAGTCAAACTAGAACCATTCCCAATAAGATCAGGAGTGAAACAAGGCTTCCCACTGTCACCATTATTATTTAATATTGTCTTAGAAATGTTAGCTTTGGCAATAAGAGAAGAAAAAGAGATTAAAGGAATTAGAGTTGGTAATGAGGAAACCAAATTATCAGTCTTTGCAGATGACATGATGATATATGTCAAGAACCCTAAAAACTCAAATAAAAATTACTAGAAACAATTCACAACTTTAGCAAAGTTGCAGGATACAAAATAAATTCACATAAATCATCAGCATTTTTATATATTGCCAATAAAGTTCAGCAGTAAGAGATACAAAAAGAAATTCCATTCAAAATAACTGTTGATAGTAAAAAATATTTGGAAATTTATCTGCCAAGGGAAAGTCAGGAAGTATATGAACAAAACTTCAAAACACTTTCCACAAAAATAAAATCTGACCTAGTCAATTGGGAAAACTAAAAATGCTCATGCTTAAGCTGAGGAAATATAATAAAAAGGACAATACTACACAAACTAATTTACTTATTTAGTGCCATACCAATCAAACTTTCAAGAAATTATCTTACAGATCTAGAAAAAATAGTAGCAAAATTCATTTGGAAGAACAAAAGGTCAAGAGTTTCAAGAGAATTAATGAAAAAAAGGATGATGATGGTGGACTTGCTGTACCAGATCTAAAACTATATTACAAAGAAGCGGTCATCAAAACCATTTGGTACTGGCTAAGAAGTAGAGCAGTCGATCAGTGGAATAAGATAGAATCATAAGACAAACTAGGCAATAATTATAGCAATTTAGTCTTTGATGAACCCAAAGACCCCAGATTCTGGGATAACTACTCACTATCTGACAAAAACTGCTGGGAAAATTGAAAACTAGTGTGGAAGAAATTAGGGCTTGAGCCACATCTAACACCACATACCAAGATAAGATCTAAATGGGTTCATGATCTGGATATAAAGAGTGATACTATAAATAAATTAGAGGAACGTAATATAGTTTATCTCTCAGACCTATGGAGATGGAATAAATTTATGTCCAAAGAAGAACTGGAACTCTTAATTGAAAACCAGATAGATAACTTTGATTATATTAAGTTAAAAAGGTTTTGTACAAACAAAACCAATGCAGACAAGATTAGGAGGGAAGCAATAAATTGGGAAATTATCTTCACATTTAAGGGTTCTGATAAAGGTCTCATCTCTAAAATATGTAGAGAATTGTCTCATATTTATAAAAATTCAAGCCATTATCCAATCGATAAATGGTCAATGGATATGAACAATTTTCAGAGGATGAAATTAAAAGTATTTAAAGTCATATGAAAAGGTGCTCCAAGTCACTATTGATCAGACAAATGCAAATCAAGAGAAATGAATTGAAGACAACTCTAAGGTACCACTACACACCTGTCATATTGGCTAAGATGACAGGAAAGGACAATGATGAATGTTGGAGCAGATGTGGGAAAGCTGGGACACTGATACATTGTTGGTAGAACTGTGAATGGATCCAGCCATTCTGGAGAGCAATTTGGAACTATGCTCAAAAAGTTATCAAACTGTGCATACCCTTTGACCCAGCAGTGTTTTTATTGGGCTTATATCCCAAAGAAATCATAAAGGAAGGAAAGGGCCCCACATGTGCAAGAATGTTTGTGGCAGCCCTTTTTGTAGTGGCTAGAAACTGCAAATTGAATGGATGCCCTTCAATTGGAGAATGGCTGAATAAATTGTGGTATATGAATATTATGGAATATTATTGTTCTGTAAGGAATGACCAGCAAGATGATTTCAGAGAGGCTTGGAGAGACTTACATGAACTGATGCTGAGTGAAATGAGCAGAACCAGGAGATCATTATACACGGCAACAACAGTACTATATGACGATCAATTCTGATGGACATGGCTCTCTTCAACAATGAAATGTTTCAAACCACCTCCAATTGTTCACTGAGGTAAGCCATATACACCCAGAGAGAGGGATGTGAAATGTGGACCACAACATAACATTCTCATACTCCTTGATTGATGTTTGCTTACATTGTGTTTCCTTTACCTGATATATTTTTTGTGTAGATAAGATTTTTCTTGCACAACAATGATGTTTGGAAATATGTATACATATATTCAATTTGCCAAGTATTTTAACATAATTAACATGTAGTGGATATCCTGCCATCTAG
>JAJPUD010033538.1:0-11305 GCA_023553655.1 Myrmecobius fasciatus
AGGTAAACTATATTACATTCCTCTAACTTGTTTACAAAGTCACTCTTTATATCTAGATCATGAACCCATTTAGATCTTATCTTGTTATGTGGTGTTAGGTATGGGTCAAGCCCTAATTTCTTCCACACTAGTTTCCAATTTTCCCAGCAGTTTTTGCTGAATAGTGAGTATTTATCCCAAAAGCTGGAATCTTTGGGTTTATCAAACACTAAATTGTTAAAATTATTGCCTAGATTGTCCTGATAACCTATCCTGTGCCACTGATTGACTGCTCTATTTCTTAGCCAGTACCAAATGGTTTTGATGACCTTTGCTTTATAATATAGTTTTAGATCTGGTACAGCAAGGCCACCTTCATTTGCCTTTTTTTTCATTAATCCCCTTGAAATCCTTGACCTTTTGTTCTTCCAAATGAACTTTGCTACTATTTTTTTCTAGATCTGTAAAATAATTTCTTGGGAGTTTGATTGGTATGGCACTAAATAAGTAGATTAGTTTGGGTAGTGTTGTCATTTTTATTATGTTCGCTCTGCCTACCCATGAGCACTTAATATTTTTCCAATTGATTAGGTCTGATTTTATTTGTGTGGAAAGTGTTTTGTAGTTTAGTTCATATAGTTTCTGACTTTTCCTTGGCAGATAGATTCCCAAATATTTTATCCTATCATCTGTTATTTGGAATGGAATTTCTTTTTGTATCTCTTGCTGCTGGCCTTTGTTGGTAATATATAAAAATACTGATGATTTATGTGGATTTATTTTGTATCCTGCAACTTTGCTAAAGTTGTGGATTATTTCTAATAGGTTTTTGTTGTTGTTGTTGTTGTTGTTTTTAGTTTATTCCCTAGGGTTCTCTAAGTATACCATCATATCATCTGCAAAGACTGATAATTTGGTTTTGTCATTGCCCATTGTAATTCCTTTAATCCCTTTTTCTTCTCTTATTGCCAAAGCTAGCATTTTTAATACAATATTGAATAGTAATGATAATGTGGCCAACCTTATTTCACCCTGATCCTATTGGGAAGGGTTTCAGTTCATCCCCATTACATATGATGCTTGATGCAGGTTTTAAATAAATGTTACTGACTATTTTAAGAAAAAAAGTCTATTTATCCCTATACTATCTAGTGTTTTTAATAGGAATGGATGCTAGATTTTATCAAATGCTTTTTCTACATTTATTGAGATAATCATATGATTTTTGTCAATTTGGTTATTGTTATAATTATTTATGCTGATAATTTTCCTAATATTGAACCAGCCCTGCATTCCTGGTATAAATCCTAGTTGGTCAAGGATGTATTATCTTGGGGATGACTTCCTGTAATCTCTTTGTAAATATTTTATTTAATATTTTTGCACCAATATTGGTCTATAATTTTCTTTCTCTGTTTTTGTCCTACCTAGTTTAGGTATCAGTACCATGTCTGTAAAAGGAATTTTGTAGGAGTCTTTCATTCCTTAGTTTTTCAAATAGTTTATATATTATTAGAATTAATCGTTGTTTAAATGTTTTGGTAGAATTCACATATGAGTCCATCTGGCCCTGGAGATTTTTTTCTGGAGGAGTTTATTAATAGCTTGTTGTATTTCTTTTTCTAAAATGGGACTATTTAAATAATTTATTTCCTCTTCTATTAATCTGAGCAATCTATATTTTTGTAGGTATTCCTTCATTTCACTTAGGTTATCAAATGTTTTGGCATAAAGTTGGGCAAAGTAACTCCTAATTATTGTTCTAATTTCCTCTTCATTGGTGGAAAGTTCTCCCTATTCATTTTTGAGACTAACAATTTGATTTTCCTCTTCCTTTTTTCTAATCAAATGAACTAAAGGTTTATCTATTTTGTTGTTGTTTTTTTTTCATAAAACCAACTCTTTGTTTTATTTATTAATTCTTTTTTTACTTTCAATTTTATTAATCTCTCCTTTTATTTTTAGAATTTCAAGTTTGGTATTTTATTGGGGGTTTTTAATTTGCTCTTTTTCTAGCTTTTTGAGTTGCAAGCCCAATTCATTGATCTTTTCTTTCTCTATTTTATGCAAGTAAGCATCTAGAGATATAAAATTTCCTCTTATTACCATTTTGGCTGCACTCCCAAAATTTTGGTATGTTGTCTCATTATTGTCATTCTCTTGGATGAAATTACTAATTGTCTCTATGATTTGCTGTTTCACCCATTCATTCTTTAGGTTGACATTATTTAATTTTCAATTATTTTGTGGTATATTTTCCCCTGGCCTTTTTGTTGAATGTAATTTTTATTTGCTCATGATCTGAAAAAAAATGCATTTACTATTTCTCCCTTTCTGCATTTGATTTTGAGGTCTTTATGTGAGTTTTGAAAGATTACAGGAGAGGTACTGCAGGACTGAAAAAAAAAAAGGAAAATATGGTGCCAATTTAAACAAAAGGGAGGAAAATAGAGTTTGAAAACTGTTAGTTCATTTGGTATTTTAAGCAGGATTTCTATTGAAAGGACTCGTAATGTGTATCTGGAAAAGAGTTTTTGTTTTCTTCGATATTTGTTCTTAAGTTCTGGTATATAACTAGGAGCAAGTGATAGAAATAACACAGGGAAAGATAAGCTTGATGTAATTAAATACTTCCTCAGAATTAAAACCATTGAAAATGGGAATGGACTATTTCAACTAGTAGTTTCTTAAAGTTATTTATGTAAATGATAGCTGACTATCAAAAAAATAAGGTATTTGGGCTTTAAAAAAGTGCATCAAAGAAAGTACAAGGCCTTTGGTTACACAAATGTGTCGATGTTAATTAACAAGAAAAAGAAATAGTGATGCTTACTAGCCAAGGAAAATGATCTTTGTACCAGAGATGGCAGAACAAAAAATGAGGCAGAGATCACAGACATCCCAAATTAGTAAGGAATTAATAACAGGACTCTGATGGATTTAAATCTTCTGAATTAGAAAAAAATAGGAAAATTATCCCAATACTAGAAATAAATAAAAGTTATCCTAATTTTCAAAAAAAGGAAAAGTTGCGCAAAATTGTAGGAAGAGGAGAAAGCTTAGAAAGTATATGTCAAATTGACAAATGGTTAAAGGATATGAACTGACAATTTTCAGATGAAGAAATTAAAACTACTTCTAATCATATGAAAAGATGCTCTAAATCACTATTAATCAGAGAAATGCAAATTAAGACAACTCTGAAGTACCACTACACACCTCTTATATTGGCTAAGATGACAGGGAAAGACAATGACAAATGTTGGAGGGGATCTGGGAAAACTGAGATACTAACACATTGTTGGTGGAGTTGTGAACTGATTCAACCCTTTTGGAGAGCAATTTGGAACTATGCCCCAAGGGCTATCAAACTGTGTATTCTCTTTGATCCAGTATTGTTTTACTGGGCTTGTATCCCAAAGAGATCATAAAGGAGGGAAAGAGACCCACATGTGCAAAAATGTTTGCGGCAGCCCTTTTTGTAGTGACAAGAAACTGGAAATTAAGTGGATGCCCATCAGTTGGAGAATGACTGAATAAGTTCTGGTATATGAATGTTATGAAATATTATTGTTCTATAAGAACTGTTCAGCAGGATGATTTCAGAGAGGCCTGGAGAGGCTTACATGAATTGATGTTAAGTGAAATGAGCAGAATCAGGAGATCATTATACATTGCAATAGCAAGGTTATGCAATGTTCTTTTGTGATAACATGGCTCTCTTCACTTCTCTCAAAATATTTTAGTGACTTAGATAAAATCATAAAAAAGCATATTAATCAAATATACAGTTTATACAAAAGAGAATGCTAACATATTGGATGATAAAATCTGAATCCATAAAGATGTTTACAGGTTAGTATGTGGAACTACATCAAATCAAATGAAATTTAATGTGAAAAGAAGCAGTTAGATCCAATACAGTATAATACAGTAGTTCAATAGATAAAGTCCTAATGTTTAGTCATCAAGACTTGAGTTCAAATCTAGTCACAGGTACTTAATAGTTGTGTGAATCAGGGCAAGTAGCTACTTTTTTTTCAGTCTTAGTTTCCTCACCTATAAAAGGGTAATAATATCAGTGCCTAATTAACACAGTATGTATGAGGACCAATGACAAATTTTAAAGATCCCCATAAATGATTTTATGATGATGAACCTATTATTCATGAATTAAAATTCAAACTGGGTCTATTTGTTTGTATTTTAAAGCAGCGTCTCTGTTCTTTGGGCGTTTAAATGCTGAATCAGATTAATTACATGGCCAATCCAATGAATTATATATCATTAAGACAACAAAAGAATTTTTCAACTACACAAAAGTTTGATTAGAGAATCAATTTGCCCATCTAAAGCAACTTTTTAAATGATTGTATCTTAAAAGACAAATATAACTTACTGCAAAATCTATACTGCCCAAATGAAGCAGATTTTGCTTAATTCTATATAATCATACTTTTGGATTCCAAATTCTAAATCATAAAATAAAAACATTAGAAGAATATAAAATTCTCCCTTAGAGTTCTAGAACATCTTTTCCCACATCTAATGCTATAATAGACTTGCAGAAGTAAATTCATTGTAAAATGCTTCACTGAGATTCAAATAACAGAATCATAGATCCAAAAGTCTTCTTTACAATATCACCAACAAGAAGTCCTCTACTGAGGAGAAATGTACAATTTCAGAACTAGTAATATAAATTCAGTTCAATTCAAGTGACCTTTATAATGTGTTTATTCCATATTATAATTATTTTAACAGTTCTAGTAATTAAAATTTTCTTCCTTGTTATTAATCTAACATGTACCTCCTGAAATTTCCATCTATTAATTTTACCCTTTGCAGCAAAATGGAACCTGTTTATTCCTTTTTCATATGATAGGTTCTCACATAGGATTACTTCCTCTTCTGAAACTTCCTGTCAGTGACTTTGTGCTATTGAAACTTTCATTACAAATAATGAAAGAACTAATATTTAATAACTTAATTGAAAGAATCTTTTTTTAAAAAATCAATCAATTACTTGATGATCAGATATTATGCTAATTGAAAACAATGAATCAATCATGTTTAGGTTAATTCAATTGTTTATTAAGACAAGACCTAAGAGCCAGATGTTCTGAGCTCATTCCAGTTTAATCTTAACCTATAAGGTATGGCTTTTTCACAGTAACTTGAAGGATCAGCAAATTTCTCCAGACCAAAAAAGATCAAATGGTCCAGTCCCCTACCTTCAGACAGAGAAATGTTCTTATTTTTAATCTGCTAAATCTTTCACAATTACTTTAAATTTTGCCACATTTGAGCTTGTTTAGTCACATTAAAAACAAGCACAGTTATAGTATGTATTACATGGTAATGAACCCAATGCATGAACACAGGTGATTAATGGAATGCAAGTCTGGCAGGATGATAATATATTTATCACCATGTTTATTTGGCAAGTTGCTGTGTTTCTTTCTAAGTTTTTCTTCTTCAGTTTATTTTTTTAAAGAGCTTTGGTTTTGGGTAGAAAATGATGATTTGGTTATAAAATAAACTGAAGATGTAAATACAAGAAAACAAATTTCTAAATATCTCATTTTGAAAATTGTGAAAATATGCAATAATAATAACATTTGTATAACATCAACTATATTCTACATAACAAAAAGAGAGAAAAAGAGAGTGAGAGAGGGTTACACCTCATTATGATAAGTGATTTACAATTTTATTTCACTTGTTCTTTGCAAGAACCTTAGTAAGATGGTATTATCATTATATAGGTAAGGAAACTGAAGGTAACAGAGGTGAAGTGACTTGCTCAAGATTACACAGCAACTGAATTTGATTGAATTTGAACTATGGTCTTCCTAACTCTAGACAGTGTTTTAAATACTATTTCATCTAGCTGTCTTCTATCCTTTACTATCAACTATAAGATTAAAGCCATACTGGTTTCTCGCTTTAGACTGACAATTTGAGCAATTGATTTTTATGCAGTTAAATCCACTGCACTTTTTTCCTAAGCAACAACTGGGGGGGGGGGTGTCAAGAAATTGAGGTTAAGTGACTTGTTCAGTTTCACACAGCTAGAAAGTGTTAAGTGGCTGAAGCTGGATATGAATTCAGGTCCTCTAGGCTGGTGCTTTATCCACTGTGCTATCTAGGTGCCCCCAAACTGTTTCTTAAAGTTATTTTATATGCATGAAACACAGAAAATGAAGCATACTGAAATACATCTCAAATTAATAACCCCTTCTCTAGTGTAATGCCAGAAACTGAGAGGCAGTCAGGCTTATAATCTGTGTGATTTAGGAGTCCTGAAGACTTGCAAGCTTTCTTAGAATTCTGCCCTTGATCCTCATCTTAGCTGTAAATTGAACAGGTTGGAATTAACTGGCTTTTAAATTCACTTCCAGTTCTCTTTCAATGATTTGGGTAAGATAAGAGGAGAACAGGAAACGGAATGGAATGATAGGATGCCTTGTAGTACTATATCTCCAACTATATTATAAAATACAAGCATTAGAAGTTATTTTGGGGGTAGCTGGTTGATTTAGTGGATAGAGCACCAGTCCTGAAGTCAGGAGGGCCTGAGTTTAAATCTGGCCTCAGAAACTTAACACTTCCTACCTGTGTGAACCTGGGTAAGTCACTTAACCCCAACTGCCTGAGGGGAAAAATTGATTAAAAATATAAACAGAAAAACTAGCTCAGTGGAAAACTCCTAGATTAATAAGAGAGAGAATTAATTAAGAAGCAAAGGATTTAACAGAGCCCATAACACATCCCTGGTTGGGAAAAGGGGCTTCCTGTTTAACAGGAACCATTAGCCATAAAAGAAGAGGGGGAGGAAAGACATGAACCTGACTAGGGATTCTGGAGACACTCCTCAAAAGGCCCATTTACATCCTGGATCCTAACTACAAGGATCACAAATAGTGGGTCACTCACAACCCAATTCTTCCTTTCCCTCCACCACTAATTACCATTCTTCCAACTCCTGCATAAAAGACAGGAAGGGAGAGGAGTAGAGTCAGGCTGTGAGGAATCTGGACTCAGGGGAAGGGATTATATTATTAAAAAACTGGGCAGAACAAGTAGCAATTAGTTCAGAAATGATGGCAATAGAGGAGGGGGTTTAAACAGAAGACCGAAGACTGACCTGTTTGGTCTGGACCTTCACAATGCTAGGTCAAAGGCCAGAGGCCACTTATTCCTGGTTTCTTCAGCTCCTTCAGGTCTGTTGCTTTTCATACTTCATATTACCAGAATCATTCTAATAACTGGGAAGAATGGCAGTTCCTCCAATCCCATGTTATAGATGAGGCAACTGAGGGAGGCTCAGAGAGAGAAAATGGCTTGCTTAAAGTCAGAGAACTGGTGTAATCAGAGAATTTAGAACTAGATTAATAGCAGCATGGGAAAAAAAAATAATGCCCCAAATCACTTAACATTTCAAATTTAAATTAATGAGATTTCTTCTCACACTTTCCACTTCAAATTAGCAAAAATGACTTAAAAATGAATGTCTTTAAGTGCAGTACTTTCTAGCAAGACAATTCCACAAAGATACATTTGGTGGAGCTTTGATTTGATCCAACTGTTGTGAAAAACAGTGAGCAATTTATAGCTAGTTACTTGTCATGCCTTTAGTCCCATGTTCATTCTGAATGACAAAATACTTTCTGGATTCATATATTATAGAGTCTTCCTTCTTATATTTTGTTATATGTAGCAGTGTGTGCCACAGTGAATAAAAAGTCCTTTTCTCAGAGTCAAGAAGATCTTGGTCCAAGGAATAAATCTGACTTTGTAATACTGCAAAAACTTAATATCTCATATAATATTCTAAAAGTATAATTTTCAGAGCAGGTGGCAATCAGCTCTGGAAATATTCTTACCAGTTGTTCCCTATATGAAATAAATAACAGATCAGCTACCAAAAATAGATTGTTTTACTTAATTGTTATGTTACAATATAATTTATTACTTTTCAATGTATATAATATCAGCTGCTAATCATCTGAATATAATAGAAACTAAATAACAGGCTATTATTATGTTGCTGCACTTTTCTTACATTGATATTTTAATCAGGGTAAAGTAGAGTTCAGAATCTTGAACTAGTGTAAATTGAAATGTTGGGAAAATAAAGAAAAAGAAATTAGATTATTTTCCAAATAGGTTTTTGTTCCTACATTAAACAAAAAGTTTAAGATATTTGAATTATCACATTACTACTGATAAGCTTTAAACTTTCTCTACTCTTTTGCAATATCACAAAGACTTACAACTGCATCAACTATAAATTTTTGAGAATTCTGAAAAAATTCTCAGTTGCTGAAAATTGTATGTATATTTGAGGGCAAAGGAGTATCAAGAGGGAATATATGTATCAACAGGAACTAGAATTTGCATGCTCTCATCTAAAAATAACCTTTAGTGCAAAGCTTTTTAAACTCTGAGTCACAACCCCATAGGGGGTTGCATAATTGAATGTGGGGGTTATAAAAAAATTGGCAACAGTTAAAGGTATCATATATTCCACAAAGATTTAATTCTTTATGTAAAATGAAGCACATTCATTTAACTAATATGCAAATTTGCCTTCCTCTTTAATAAATAGTAAAATATGTATACCAAAGAATTGTTTTAAAGTAAATTTCTTTATGATACATTATCAGTAATGTTTGATTTGTATAACTATTTTATATATCTATATATCCAGGGACATATAAAAATTTCTCGGGCAAAACGGGGTGGAAAAAAAATTAAAAAGTTTTGTTTTAGTGGATACACCAAAAAACAAAACAAAACAAAACAAAACAAAATGAAACCAAACAAAACAAAATAAAACAAACAAACAAACAAAAAAAGACAGAAACCAAAACAACAACAAAAAACCAAAGTAAATGCCATGTCTGATAGCACTCACAAGGACAGTATCATTGTCATTGATTTTGACAGTATATTTGTTTGTGACTAAAAACTTGACAGGGAATATTAGGTCATAGAGGAGATTTTTTAAAGCTTCTGCATGCTTTCTGACAAACTTGGTAAGCTATAGAGAGCAATAAATTAGTCTGACAGAATGCCTTGCTTCAATAATTGGAATCTGTTATTTGCTAACAATATGACCTTGGATAAGTCATTTAATTTCTGCAGAATTCAGTCTCTTTTGTATAATAAGCAGTCCAGATTATTTGAAACTTCCATTCCTTTTCTGTTAATTTCTATCTAACTTATGGGTAACAGGACTTATCTCACCTCCGGAGGCTTCATCATAACTGCTCACCAAAAAGAGTCAAGCCAGAGCAATGTAGATCATGGTGGTTCTTTATTCAGCCCCCATTGCCTCCATGGTGTTTTTCCTCCTGTCTCCCTTACCACCAACCTAGCTTATATCTTCTCTCCTCTCCTAGCCTCGCCTCCTAAGCCTTGCCCCTTGCTTAGTCCCTCCTCCTAGTCTTTCCCTCACTCTGAGGTCAAGCTCTTTGTCCATAGGCCCACACCCATCATCAGCAATAAGCTTGTAAGGTGTGGTTCAAAAGACCACTTAAAACAGCCAGTCATTATAATGAAATCATTAATAGCAATGTCCGGCAAGCCTCCAGGTCTCATGTTTCTCAAGGGAATGAAACCACACCCTTTGATCCTCAATTCAAGGACAAGCTTCTTCCCCAAAATCTGTCCCCCAACACTTTTCAACTCTGATATTCTCATATTCTCTCAATTTTATATCAATATGATATATTGATAGCTATATATTGTTATTATCTGCAATTTTAGTTGAAAAAACAAATTAGAAAATTATTATTTACATTGTACCACATTTGATATCTGAACATTTTCATTTTCTTACAAGTAACTTACCCAGCTCAATTCTCAAAATTTCCTTGTGGCCATTGCTAAAGAGTCTTTTGTTCTACTAGACATCTAAAAGTTACATCATCTCTTAGCATCCCATGAACTATTGCTGAAAAACTAAATGACATATTACATGCATCTCTGTCAGATATACATTTCAAGAATCTGTAAAACCTATAACAAGACTATTCATGTTGTATATCTGTGTTTCACAGTTTTAAGAAAAACTCTGAGGGACTTATGATTCAACAATTGTACATTTACCAGCCATTCTACAAATTCTTCTTTCTACGGACTTACTTTGGGACTTTCTGTATAATGTCGATATTCCAAATATCCTTCTGCCTCCTAGTAGCTTGTTTTAATTTACATACACACATATGATATAATTCTTTTTTATGTTTTTATGATTATACACGAATATTGACTTTTTAAATGCATATTTCAACACATGAATTATGTTGAGAGAAAAAATCAGGACAAAAGGGAAAAAACACAGGAGAAAAGGAAAAACAAAACAACAATAGAAAAAAGAATATAGTATGTGTTGATTTACATTCAACCTCCATAGTTTTCTTTTTGTATGTAGGTGACGTTTTCTACTCAAAGTTTTTTGAGATTGCCTTGGATCACTGAACAACTGAGAAGGACCAAATCTTTCATAGTTGATCCCTGCACAATTTTGATATTACTGTGTACAATGTATTTCTGGTTCTGCTTATTTCACTTAGTATCAGTTCATGTAAATCTTTCCAGATCCTTTTAAAATCAGCTTGTTAATCATTTTTTTAAATTTTTAAAAAATTTTTTTATTTTATTTGCATAATATATGTATGGGTAATTCTTCAACAATAACCCTTACATAGCTTTCTGTTACAAATTTTTCCCCCCAACTCCCCACCCCTCTCCTAGATGGCAGGATATATACTACATGTTAATTATGTTAAACTATTGGCAAATCAAATATATGTATACATATTTCCAAACTGATCATTGTTGTGCAAGAAAAATCTTATCTACACAAAAAATATATCAGATAAAGGAAACACAATGTAAGCAAACATCAATCAAGGAATATGAGAATGTTATGTTGTGGTCCACATTTCACATCCCTCTCTCTGGGTATATATGGCTTTCTTCAGTGAACAATTGGAGGTGGTTTGAAACATTTCATTGTTGAAGAGAGCCATGCCCATCAGAATTGATTGTCATATAGTACTGTTGTTGCCGTGTATAATGATCTCCTCGTTCTGCTCATTTCACTCAGCATCAGTTCATGTAAGTCTCTTCAAGCCTCTCTGAAATCATCTTGCTGGTCATTTCTTACAGAACAATAATATTCCATAATATTCATATACCATAATTTATTCAGCCATTCTCCAATTGAAGGGCATCTATTCAATTTCCAGTTTCTAGCCACTACAAAAAGGGCTGCCACAAACATTCTTGCACATGTGGGGCCCTTTCCTTC
>JAJPUD010033539.1:0-11305 GCA_023553655.1 Myrmecobius fasciatus
TTGTTCTCACTCTTCGCCACTTCTGAGTTAAGGAATGCTTTGTGTTCCAATATACTTCTAATAATTGTGTATATATCTCATTGCTATCAAACCCCTGTCAGAGTTATTTGATGGGAATATTTTCTCCAGATTACTGCTTAATTACTTATCCTAGATTTTTAATTTTGGCTGCACAAATGCTTTTCATTTCCATGTAATTAAAATGATCATTTTTATCTTTTGTGTTTGCTTCTATCACTTGTTTGCTTTAGAATTCACCCCTTTCCCAAAGCAATGAAAGGAATCTGATCTATTACTCCTTTTTTGTGGTATGATCTTGAATATACAATAGATTTAATGAAATTAAATTAATTTGGAGTTGTTTGGGGGAAGATCCATAAATCTTTGATGCTAAGTAAATGCAAGGAAAATAATCTAACAAAAAGAAAAGACATATCAGGAGGAGAAATCTGGGGGAAAACAATCCTAATTGAAAGCCAGTGTGTATTTTTTATTCCACTGAAAGCATTATTGCCTACAGAAACCCATAGAGAACAGATGGAAGCATCAACTATTTGAGAATTTCTAATTGTAGGCAAAAACTGTGAAAACTTGAATAGGTTACATTTTTCTCTGAATATCAGCTTCTTCATAAAGAATGTATGGATAAGAGTAAGCTCTTTAAACTCTGAACTGTGGTCAGCTTAGGGAAATAACATTGTCATACCTAGAACACACAAATGATGCATGGAAATAAGTGGAGAATTGGGCTTTTACTGTAATTGTAATTATAATTAAAATGTAATGAAAAATCCCTATGCTATGATTTTGTATGTGTTTGGCCTGAAATGTGGACATTAAACTTTTTATTTATTTGTTTATTTATTTATGTTGGTTATGAAATTTCTAAAGTTAATTTACAAGTGTGTTTGCTAGAAGAATAAATATGTTGAAAGAGTTTTTCCTCCAAAGTACAATCAAAATAATCTCCATTAAATAAGAATATATTTGTAAAATAATCTAGTACAGTAACTGGGGCATAATAGGTACCCCCAAATACACTTCCAACCCCATATCTGGCAATCTCTTCACAAGTTCTTCCATTCTATATTTCCAGTCTTCTGCTTAACTTCACTCTGAATACTTGATTTAATGACACTGTCCTGCTTTCTGTCCTTCCCACAAGATACTCTACCTCTTCTCTTTCTGCCTTTGTTGCTTATTTCTCATGATTCTCAGCATGAGAATCCTCTTCATCTCCACTTCTTGGTTTTCCTGCTTTCCGCAAGACTCAATTAAAATCTCATTTTCTATATGAAGCCTTCTCTATTCTCCCCAGATTCCCTATCTCACAATCAACTTCCTTTCTATATACTCTCTACACATATTATGTGGTCCCCCCATTATAATGTCAGCTCCAGGTTTTGTCTTTGTATCCCTAACATTTAGTACAATTACCAACAAATAACAAAATGTTTAATAACACTTTTATTGACTAAAAATATTTCAATACACCAAGTCTAATAATTTATCCACTACCACAGGATACAGCTACAGGGTTACTACACAGGAGAAAAAAATTGCTTCATTTAAGCTTGTATTTTCTGTCACAAGGCTCCCAATGGAACTGATAATGATCAACTGGACCAACCATCACCTTCAAACAGCTCTTTGACCACTCTATCCAGCTTCTCTGATGCTTTGTTTTTATTTATGCATCATTCACATTCACAGTAAGTGATGTACTGCATTTATTAAGTATACTTTGGTAGTGGAGTCTTTCCTCAGGACTCAATGTACTGGTAGATGGCACCCAGTTGACTCTGTACTCTCTGAATGCCAAAACATCTTTACTCTATTCTGCCCAGAAGGTTTCAATGTACAGTATAATGGGAGCTGTTGATTATCCCACTGGAGCCTCTGTCAGTTCTTTCACTACATTCTACTTTGCTAGCTATTAGTAAGATTTAGCAAGAGGGCATTGTTGACATTTCCCACTTAAAAAAAAATCTTGGTAATTTCCTTAAAATTCAAAAGAGAATTTCAGCTGAGCTTTTGTATGATGTTAAAGAAAACAACTTTGAATGGGTTCTTCAAAACAATTATACTGGTTCCTGCTAAGTGGCCAGTAAATACAAATGAGCAAAAAGCTTTTTCATGGACTTCAGATTTTTTTTTATTCTGGAAGAGAGAAAGGGGAAAAAAGAGCCTTCCTTAAGATCTACTTTTTGTTCAATATTATTGTCTTTGCCACCTGCCTAGAAATGGAATGGGCCTTCTAGGGTTTCAATAAATCAGTTGGAAGATTGTCTGGTGCTGTTGTAATATCTCTAAATGCCAGTTTTGAAATGTGCTTTCTTCTATCATCTACAGTAACTCACCTGAGTGAGTCTCAGGAGAAACTTGAAGCCAGCTCAATATGTCAGTAGGGAGGGGAAACTTTTGTGGGGAAAGGCACTAAGGGCAGTTTAAAAGCAGAAAAGCAAGAGCAAAAAGGAATGGCCCTTCTTGGTATTGTTAGGATACTAGTGATTTGGGGAGTTGTTTGGGATACTAGTGAACACAAAGATTTTAAAAATGCCTTTTTAGAGATGAATGCTTACATGCTTCACTCCTCTCAATAGGATTATTTTCATTAGCCCATATTCTTTTTTTAAAGCTTTTTATTTTCAAAAGTATATGTATTTGTAGTTTTCAACATTCACCCTTGCAAAACCTTGTGTTCCAAAATTTTTTCCTCCTTTCCACCTACCCCCTCTCCTAGCAATCCAATATATTAAAAGGACAATTCTTTTACACATATTTCCACAATTATTTTGCTGCAAAAGAAAAATCAGATAAAAAAAATCAAATGAAAAAGAAAACAGAATGTAAGCAAACAATAACAAAAAGAGTGAAAATATTTCACATGTAACTCTGGATATCATGAACTTTCCCTCAGGTACCTGAGCCCCTACTCTAAAATCTTCCTGCATTCATTATTTTTACCTCAGAATCATTAAAATTGAAAAGAATATGGAAGGAAGAGAGTTACATGCTCACTTTTATGTAGAATGGTTATTTGTTTAGATATGAGATGGACTACATGACCTGTGAGTCTCCTTCCAACTCAGAGTCACTCATTTTGTCATTTTTATACTTGTTTCCTTTTATCAGTTTTTCCCATAAAAAGGGACTGGGTGATAACTTTGAAATCTACCATGTTTCTATATAGTACACCCTACTGCATGTTTTGCATTACCAAATCAAAATACTTTTCATAAAGTATACATATGACAATATGGGTGATTTCAACATATCCTGGGAAGGCCTTTTCTATATAATTAACTTTCAGGCCCATTCATTATACAAAATTTCTTTATAAAAAATAGCTGACTTTATTCTTTCTGCAACATTACATAAGCTCTGTTATCTTATTTCCTTCAATAACACAAATTTTAACCCCTCCTAGATCCAAAAAATTGATATTCATAAATTATTTTGGTCAGATATATCCATCTCTTGAGTCAAAGAGCCTAGTTTCAAATTCTGGCCTTTTTACTTAGAACTGGTATGATGACCTTAGTCAAATCATTTAATTTATTTAAGCCTTAACTTTCTAAATTATAAAATGAGGAGGTTGGATTTGATTACCTTGAAGGTTTTTTTTCCCAACTCTATATGTCTATAATCCCTTTATCATCAACAACAAAGAACATGGAATCATGGAATCATTAAGATCTGAGTTCAAAATCAGTCTCAGGCAGTCACCAACTAGTTGCTCTTGCGCAAGCCGCTTAATCTTTGCCAGCCTCAGTTTCCTCAAATGAAAAATTGGACTCATAAAGGTAATACTTGCCTCCTATAATTAAGTGTCTCTCAAACAAGATATTTCTCAAGAATTTAGCACAGGACTAGAACATAGTAGGTCTCCATAATTTTTTCCCCTTCCTTTTGTCACTAAGGAATCAACTATCTTGGTTCCCCAAACTTAGTTTGACATGCTATTTATTAGAATCTCTCTAGGCTCATGCTATCCCAGCATAGCCTACAGCACACACTACAGGGAGACCCTAGGGCATGATTTGATTAAAGGAACCACAATATCAGCTCAGTAATTACAACTTATATTTATATTGTGCTTTAAATCTATTTCAATCTGCACAATGAGGTGGGCAGGGAGGAAAGCTGGGAAAACATAATAATACTCTGAAGAGGAGGAAATACACTCAAAGAGGATCAACAACTTCCTTCCAAGCCTTTCACCCAAAAAGTTCTACAATTAAGAATAGAATGATATTATTCTGAATACAGGTTCCAAGATTCATGCAACCGTATCACTCTGCTCCTCCTTTGTAGGTCAAATCCTTCCTTCCACAACTGTAATCTAGCATCATAGCTTTAGAAGCAGAAGGGATCTTTTAGGGTACCTCATCCAAGTCCTTTATTTTGTAGATGAAATTATGTGGCCAAGAAAGGTAAAGTCTGCACTTCACACATGGTGAAAGAGAGCTCTGAAATCAGGTTTTCTGACTCCAAATCTATCACTGTACCATAGTTTCTCTTTTTTTTCAATAGAAAAAATCTTCCATCTGCAGTGAGAATACATAATCTATGAAACTCTATTTCCCTTGGGAGAGAGAAGATAAAACTGGGCTTGAATCAGAAGTTGTGGTTTACTTCTTTTTTTAAAAGATTTTTATTTTCAAAATATATACATGGATAATTTTCAACATTAACCCCTATAAAACCCTGTGTTCTAATTTTTCCCTCCCTTCCCCTATCCCCTTTCCCAGTCAGCAAATGATCCAACATATACTAAACATGTGCAGTTACTCTAAACGTATTTCCACAAATTTCATGCTGCACAAGAAAAATCAGATCCAAAGGGGAAAAAATAAAAAAGAAAACAAAATGCAAGCAAATAACAACAAAAACAGTGAAAATACCATGTTGTGGTCCACATTCAGTTCCAGTGGTTTATTTCTTCTTCTCTTATTTCTTTTCACCATTAGGTACACACACACACACACACACACACACACACACACACACACGCACATATATATATATATACATATATAATAAGACTTTTGATCATATTTTGTATTTCAGAGTTAGATTAAATGCTTTCTGACATCCCTTTCAACTCTAAGATTCTGTGATTCTGAAATCAATTATTAGTGTAAGTGATTATATGCTATGATTTTTAGGTTTAAAGTTCAGTTCAGTTTTTAATCTTAAGCAATATCATTATACACAAAACCATTAACCATTCTGAACTATACAGTAACAGTATTTTCCTCTTTATCTTCTTGATTCCTAAGGTAATTTAAAACAAATTATTTCTAAATTTTAAAATTGCCTATTGATTCTTTTCTCATTAGAATACTGGCAGACAAGGTTTTAGAAGGGAAAAATGCTGCATATATCATAAGTCTGAAAGTTTCTGTGAAACAGTTATGTGTAGTATCTGTCATTGGATTACTTTCCCAACTTGGACTTTTGGCTTGAGTTCCAGAGATGACTACTCCTAAGTTCTGCATTTCTAAAACTATATGACACAAGCTTCCACCCTTGAACTTTCCCTTAAAGAAGACATAATGATGGCATATTTAGAACAGTAGGTATTGATCTCTTCCTCCATAAAACTGTTACTCTCTTGCAAGTATTCAAATTATCAGTAGGAAAAATGAACACAAATTCAGAATGCAATGGTAATAAGTTATGATATATAAGACATGATGAGCTCAATAATTTTAGAAAAATATGGAAAGATATAATAATAAAGAGTGAAATTAGCTGAACCAAGAGAACATTATATATATATATATAGTAACAATATTGTTTTAAGCATGATTTTGAGAGAATAGGTTTTTTTGACTAAATTCCCAAATTAAAAAGACATGAAGAAAGATGTTATCTGCATCAAAAAAAAGAACTGTTGAGTAGAAATATATATATATATATAAATTTACATTATGTGTTTATATAGGTATACATATACATACAAATATGTATATACATACACAAATTTATATACCTATTTGTGTCTAATGGTAGCCATCTCTAGGGAAAGAGGGAACAGAGAGTGAGATGTACAGGCAGGAACCATATAGGACCAAGTTATTAAAGGGATTCAATATTCATGCTTTCTTTTGCTCTAAAACTTCTATCAAGATACAATATCTCTTCTGAGTGAGTTTCTCAGATTGGGTACCAGCATATACTTTTCTCCATTGCTTGATTTCCAATTGCCAGGAATATTTTTCCCTTGAATCCATTGTCAATTCTCTTCTCTGCTGACAAGAATCATAATCTGAAATTTCCTCCTGCATTGAATCATTGTTTCTTTGTGTTTATGTCTAACTAGAAAGTTTATCTTGGTTAACTCAATTATTCCTCAAATTCTCTTGAACCAATAAACTTTTAAACTACTGAATATAGTGTCTCCCTATTGATCTAGTCTATCTGCTGCTATAGCTCAAGGATGATAGGAGTAGTTAAGGAAAAAAATTCACCTCTATATTCCAACAGATAAAGAGTGATTCCTGTTTAGGGAATGAGTTCTTCAACTACTGGTCAGTTATGACTAGAGTGAATAAGTTTTAATGGACACTTATAGGTATGGTCAATTATTTCCTTAACAATGGTATTATCTCTAATAATTCAACTAAAGAGAAACTTGTTTATATTTTAGTAAATGGATGGCACTGCTTCCTTGTATTTGAATCCATGTTGCTTAGAATGGTATCTGGCACATAAATGCTTATAAATACTCCTTTTATCTATAGAGCACAACTACAGTGGGAAAGACCTATGTTAAAGTCCTGCCCTACATACTAATTTTGCTCTGTGACTCTGGGCAAGCAGCTTAACCTCTATTTGCCTGTTTCCTCAACTGTAAAATGGGAATAAGGGCAACCAGATAGCACAGTGGATAGAGTGTCAGCCCTGAAGTCAGAAGGACTCCAATTTAAATCTGGCCTCCAAGATTGATGAGCCATGGGAAACTGGGTAAGTCACTTAACTCTGTTTGCCTCAGTTCTTTTTCTGTAAAATAAGCTGGAGAAAAAAATGTCAAATCATTCCAGTATCTTTTACAAGAAAACCCTAGATGAGATCACACAAAGTCAGACATGACCAATTGACTAAACAGCAACAATGGGAATATAATAGCACCTATTTTATAAGATTATTATAAAAATCAAATGAGAAAATATTTGTGGAAAAGCACTTAGTCCAGTAGTAGATACTATATAAATGTGATTATTCTCTTCCTTTCTATCTATCTATTTATCTATCAATCTATTAATCTGGCATGGCCTCCAACTTGTCCATTTCCTATGCTGTTCATCTTCTAGAAGTGTTCCAGATTATCAACATCTTAAAACATCATATTAATATCATAAAATATGGTAATCATAACTAAACATAATACCTTAAATGCCTATCAGCTCGGAGTACAGTTTAGTTGAATGATCCCTTTTCTCATTTTGGATTGTACACTTCAATTATGTAATTTACTTCTAACAGTCTACAAATAAGATTCCCCAGGAAAAGTGGACTCCATTTTCCTAAACTAGGAAAGCTAGTTTAGACCAGATTTTCTGTCTCCATATCCAAGGTTTTTTCTAATTCTGAGCCTTTAGGCCAATGTGTATTTCTAGGGCCACAATATGTCAATATATATATCTATATATATATTTAATTGCAGGAAAATTCCACTGTTTATTCCATTTATCATTATTAGCAGTTATATATGTTCATTTAATCATGAATCACTTTCTGACCACTATATAAAGTAAAAGGTTTCTCTAATTTTTCTAACCTATAAATGGTTTATTGCAGCTACCACATAGCCTACTTACAAAAGCATTGCTCTGCAACCAAGTTTAAGGAAAATTTATGTCATTTGGAAGCTTAGATCCTCTTTTTCACTTTGGTGAGTTTTGAAAACAGTTGACATTTTCCTATTTGTGGGTTTGATCCTGGTTGAATGGAAAGAACCTTCAAAAGTTATTATGTAAACCCTATGTATTATAAGTTTTGGCTATAGATTCCCCAGTCCCTTACCCCCTTGAAGCCCCATAGTATCTCTGAATTCACATTGCTAGGATTACCCAAACCAATTCATTTTGGAACAGAATGCAGCACAGAGCACATATTTATAATTAAGCTCTAATTGTTATTGATGTTTTGGCAAGTGTTCTCATTTGCTACATCTCCAAGAAAGTAAAACACAGATTTTCCCAATGAATGCCAAGCAGCATTTTCCCAGGCTCTCAAGGAGATGCTATCCCACTATGGGACCTTGATAGGATTGATTCTCAATGCAGACAGGAACAAAAAGGAGATATATCCCCTTAATTCATTTATTTAGGACTCACACTTTTCAACATGCTTCCCAAAGGATATGAAGCAGCTTGCAAAATTAACATAATGTTAGACAAGACAACTTATGATCAATACATAACCAAGACCATCAAAGAGAAGCAGAGGAATGGGTATTACCAGATGAGTTAATTACCACGGTTGGGCACCAAGCTTGGCTTTGAATTTCTACAACAAAAATGTGTTACTTTACAGAATTTTCATTGTTTGATGAAGAAAACCCACTCGTGTGTGCAGAAATGACCTTTTTTTTCTCCTGGAACCAGATTGAAGGAGGAATTTATCATGTGGATGTTTTTTTTAAGGATAATAGTGGCATAGGGACCTATATCTTCAGCTATGAGTTTGCAAAGGAGATGTGAGAGTTGTTGCAATGGGCTTAATATTAATATGAAATTTTAATTCCACAAAGTTATTTGGGGGGGATTTGGATGAATAGTGGAATGGTGTGGGATAATACAGTCTGCATAAAGGGATAGATCCTAGAGCAGCTAGAAGGAAAAAAAAAACATATCCACTAAGGTTTTTTGCTCTAATATATGTGCAAGTCTTTAGGGACTCTTGAACCCCAATCATAGAGGGGCTGATTTTTCTAATAAATGTTTGTGATGATTTTTGTCTGCTTTTGATGAAAGTGAGAGTCCTTGATCTGCTTCAGAGACTTGTCTTTCTGTTGTAACAGGAATTGAATTCTTCTCTAGATGGAAGGACAACCCACTTCCACACATTTGTGAGCAGAGAGTATAGATGAAAGGGAAGCTATTATTTTCTTGTGGAGAAGAAGGTAATAATAATGTTCTTTATATATTTTAACTTTTATATATTTTAACTATACATTTTAACATGTTTAACATATATTGGATTACTTGCCATCTAGGGGAGGGGGTGGGAGAAAGGGGGGATTAGGAACACAAGATTTTGCAAGATTCAGTGTTGAAAAATCATCCATGTATATGTTTTAAAAATAAAAAAAAACTTTAATAATAATAATATTCTTAAGAATTTACTCAATTTGGGAAAAGAGCACAAAATCAGGAGACTTGGGCTCTGGCCAGGTCTTTTGTCACCAACTCACTCTATGGATTTGGGCATATCATTTCCTCTCTATATATATTGAATTTTTTTCAGCTTTCCATCAAGAAACTGGTTAAAATTGTCACTGATCTCCTATCCATCTAAAAAAAAAATCTCAAAGAGAAAGTGGTTGGTTGAGAATCCAATAATCTTGTATTATGTTGCCAAGGAAAAGGAGAATGGATAAAAATGTGAAGGTAGCAATTTTGTATAACTGGAGGACCTGATCTCTCTGAAACTTACCTCACTTTAGAAATCCTATCTAAATCACTCACTTAAACATCATACAAAGTATTACAATACTGTTACAACCCTGTCATAAATAGAACAGAAGGACCTACAATCTCTAATGTTACCTTGTAACATAAGAAAGTATGCTGCTCCACCTGGGGGAAATATTTTTATGCCATATTAATGATCTTTTCCCTTCCCCTTAGTGAAAGGGTGAGTGGTAATGCTTCCCCCCACCCAATCATGTGTTTATACATTCCTCCAAGGTTTTTCTTTTTGCTTAGTCCAGTTATACTGCAACACTGGGCATCTTTTCCGGAGAAGATGAAGATGGTGGTGATGCTAGTTAGTATTTGCCTTTTTCAGCACCTTATATTTTATAGCTTCAAAAACTTTGATGTTGAAGCAAAATAAAGGTCACAGACCTTTGTGATCCTTTAAATGATGGATGTTCTATGACAGTTTTGCCCTCTGAGGTTCATTGTTGGCATTTCAGAATGTTTTCATACTTTTAAATGTTAACCATTATTACTGTTTGTATCATGGTTTTCCTGCAACCCCCAAAGGCTTTCCCTGAAGTGATGACTAATGTTAAATGGATCAAGAGCCTTGTAGTAGGAATACCAGATTTAGTGTCTGAAGACCTAGGTTCCAGTCACATCAACTCAGCATGCATTTATTAAGTACCTATTATGTGTTAGGCACTGTGCTAAGCACTAGAGATTGCTGATTTTTTTTTTTATTCAGGATTACATTAAACTATGATGAGTAAGCTATTTTTGGCTGCAAACTCATCTCCTTTGTTCTTTGAAACATCATGTTCCAAGCCCTTAGATCTCCTAATGTAGAAGCTGCTGGACCTTGTGTTATTTTATCATTCCACTGTATTTAAATTAACTTTTTTTCTTGCTTCTTGTAGCATTTTCTCCTTAACCTGGGAATTTCGAAATTTGGTTATGATGCTCCTGTTTTTTTCATTCTGAGATCTCCCTTAGGTGGTGATCAATGGATTTTTTCAGTTTATATTTTATGCTCTCATTCCAGAACTTTGGGCAAGTTTTTAAAAATGATTTCTTATAATATCAAATTTAGACTCTACTTTTTGCTCATAACTTTAGGTAACCCATCAATTCTTTTTTTATTATTATTATTATTTTATTTTATTTGCATAACATTTGTGTGGGTAATTCTTCAACAATAACCCTTACATAGCTTTCCGTTACAAATTTCCCCCCCAATTCCCCACCCCTCCCCTAGATGGCAGGATATCCACTACATGTTAATTATGTTAAAATATTGGCAAATCAAATATATGTATACATATTTCCAAACTTATCATTGTTGTGCAAGAAAAATCTTATCTACACAAATGATATATCAGATAAAGGAAACACAATGTAAGCAAACATCAATCAAGGAGTATGAGAATGTTATGTTGTGGTCCACATTTCACATCCCTCTCTCTGGGTGTATATGGCTTTCTTCACTGAACAATTGGAGGTGGTTTGAAACATTTCATTGTTGAAGAGAGCCATGTCCATCAGAATTGATCGTCATATAGTACTGTTGTTGCCGTGTATAATGATCTCCTGGTTCTGCTCATTTCACTCAGCATCAGTTCATGTAAGTCTCTCCAGGCCTCTCTGAA
>JAJPUD010033540.1:0-11303 GCA_023553655.1 Myrmecobius fasciatus
TAGTTCTCAAGAGTTTTTTTTTTCTTGTTACCTTTTTATGTTTCTCTTGTGTTCTGTGTTTGTAGATCAAATTTTTGGTTCAGTTCTGGTCTTTTCAGTAGAAATAGTTGAAATTCTCCTATATCATTGAATGACCATCTTCTTCCCTGGAAGATAATGCTCATTATAGCTGGGTAACTTATTCTTGGCTGTAATCCAAGTTCCTTTGCCCTTCGGAATATCTGATTCCAGACCCTTCGATCCTTCAAAGTAGAAGCTGCTAGGTCCTGTGTGATCCTAATTGTAGCTCCCCGATATTTAAATTGTTTCTTTCTGGCTTCTTGTAATATTTTTTCTTGGTATGATAGTTCTGGAATTTAGCCACGATATTTCTGAGGGACTTAATTTTGGGGTTTCTTTCAGGAGGTGATCGGTGGATTGTTTCAAGGAGTATTTTGCCTTCTGGGTCTAAAATATCAGGGCAGTTTTCTTTTATGATTTCCTGAAAGATAGTGTCTAGGTTCTTTTTTTCATCATGGCTTTCAGGAAGCCCTATAATCCTTAGATTGTCTCTCCTAGATCTATTTTCCAGGTCAGTTGTTTTTCCTAGGAGATAGTTCATGTTTTTCTCTATCTTTTCATTTTTTTGTTTTTGTTTGACTGATTCTTGAAGTCTTGATGAGTCATTCATTTCCAATTGTTCGATTCTAATTTTTAATGTCTTATTTTCTTCAGTTACTGTTTTTAGTTCCTTTTGCAATTGACCAATTACATTTTTTGTTCAATGCATTCTTTTTCCATTTTTTCTATTTTGTTTTGCAGTGATCTCATTTCGTTTCCCCATGTTTCTTCTAACTCTCTTTTAAGATTTTTTATGCAATCTTCAAAGAAAGCCTTGTGACATGGATACCAATTTATGTCTCTCTTTGGGGCTTTTTCTGGAGTTGCTTTACCTTTAGGGGCCTCAGGATTTGAGGTCTGTTCTTCCCTGTCTCCATAAAAGTTGTCTATGGTGAGAGCACTTTTTGGTTTTTTATTCATTTTTTTTTTAAAGGTGTGAGGTCTGTTTAGGGCAAAGGTGGGACAGCTGCTTTAATTTGCCCAGGGGCAGTTCTATTGATTGAGTTATTTCAGGAACTGGGAAGTTCTGCTGATTGAATTATGTCAGGTGCTGGGCAGTTCTGCTTTAGTTCACCCTGGGGCAGTTCTGCTGATTGAATTATTTCTAGTGCTGATCAGTCCTGTTTTGAGGTTCTTCCAGTATCTTCTTCTAGAATCATGTTGTTCTCCAGTTATTGTGGATTTTTTTTGCTTCAAAAGCAGTCTAGAGGCTTCATATGTTGTTGGTTTGAGGGGAGGTTAGAGGAGGTTACAGAGACTCCTGTCTGATCTCCGCCACCATGGCTCCACCCCCGGAAGGAAGTCCCAATTTTCAATATTCTCAAGCAAAATATGTGACAGGTATAATTCTTTCCTAAGATAATGAGTCATATCTATTGGTAATTTTGGGTTTTATGTTTGTTATTTTGTTTTGCATTTTTTCTCCATTCCCTCAGTTACAGATAGACATTTCAGTCATGTATGATAACTACAAAATTGAAGATTTGGACTAAAAGTTATTCTTTTGTTTCCCTTTTTTTCTATTTTTTTCCTTTATTTTTGGCAATAAAGCTACCAAGGTATAGAAGAGACATTAGTGGTTTAACATTTAAAATCTATCAGGAAATGTGTCAAATCTAGAGATTGATAATAGTATGCTTGAAGAGACAAGGATTGTTTTAAAGTAATCATCATAATGAAAAAAAATCTGATCACCTAATAGCATATTTATTGACAATATACAAAGAAATTCTATCTGAAAGAGTAGGAAGTAAACAGATGGGATTTACCATGTCTAAATGGCTTGACAGGATTAAAATTTAAAACCCAGATAGCATAAATATATTAAAAATATGTTTTAGCATAAAACAAAATAACACTGTGGAATTCATATTCATCAAATAAGTCCAGAGCTGATTTGATTTTTGCTTTTCTGATTAGTACCTTCTGACAGGTCAGACAGTTTTCTACAGTATGCTAGGGCACTAGTGATTCACTTTTTCATTTATATGTTATTCTACATACTACATTCTACAGAAGAGAGAGAGAGAGAGAGACAGAGAGAGAGACAGAGAGAGAAATAGATAGAGATATATAAATAGATATAGATATATGTATATAGATATACACATATACATATACGTACACAAATATGTGTATATGCATGTATGTGTAAACAAAAGATGCACCTATGTGTATACTTGTTTGCAGCTTGTCTCATTAGAATGGGTGCTCCTTGATAATGAGGCTAGTTTTTGCATTATTTTGTATACCTATCACTTAACTGGATTTTACTAAGCACTTAAATGCTTATTGACTGACTTCTTGTTCAAGGATTTTGGTGTCAACTTATTCCATCAAGCATACTATTATCAGTCTCTAGATTTGACACATTTTCTGATAGATTTTAAATTTTAAACCACTCATGTCTCTTCTATACCTTGGTAGCTTTATTGCCAAAAAAAGGAAAAAAAAAGAAAAAAGGAAAACAAAAGAATAATTTTTAGGCCAAATCTTCAATTTTGTAGTTATCATACAAGATTAAAAAGTCTATCTGTAATGGAGGGAATGGAAAAAAAAAAAGACAAATTTCTCCAAATTTGAATTTCTTCCCAGTAGAATACCAAACTCTCTAAGTGGATATCAAATTACCTTCTCTCACATGGTCTGTTCCAGCAATTTGTTGTTTCCTACACAAGCTATTTTATCTACAATTTATTTTAATTTATATGTATTTTGAAGAGAATTTGAAAAAAATAATTTAACTTTGGTCTTTTGTCTCTTCCTTTTTAAAGCTCAATGGAAATAAGCTACTAGTGAGCAGAGACTATTTCACTTTTGTCTTTGTATCAGTCAATGCATACTACAGTGACTGATGGATAGGAAAACTATATTGTTATTGTTCAGTCATTTCAGTAATGTCCATTTCTTTGTGACTTCATTTGAGATTTTCTTGGCAAAGATATTAAAATGGTTTTCTATTTACTTCTTCAGTTCATTTTACAGATAAGGAACTGAGGCAAATAAGAACAAACTGACATACCTGGAGTCACACAGTTTGGGTCCAAAGCCAGATTTGAATTCATGAAGATGAATCTGAAACAAACAAACAAACAAAAAATGGATTCAAGGGCATCTAGAGTACCCTTGAAGACCTAAATCTATGATCTTGTCATCATTATATTGTTCTGGGAACTCTAAGCTCACATATTAAATTATAGTGTAGTTGTCAACCTAAATCAGATTGATGATGTTTTTACATTCGGAATTCTGGAATAAATAAATACTGAAGGGTTTTAATGTTAAATACAAGGTATTTTGCTAAGGCATTGGGAATACAGAGATTAAAAGGAAAGGAGGTTATAGTAGGTACACAAATATGTGTTTTTCCTTTTTTTTAAATCAAATCTATAAATTAATTTGTGTAAGTTCCTAATGACTACTGCTTCATTAATGTAGATTAGCCTTTCATCTATAACTTTCATCTTCAAAAGTTACCTGTGGCACAGAGAAGTTAATTGATTCATCAGAGTACCAGTGCAAGTATACATCAGAGGCAGAGCCAAAACTTAAGTCCTCCTATAGGTTTAGTGCCAAATGGACTCTCAGATAAAATTGCAAATACAAAGTTATTTTGGAGGGATATAGATCAAAACAATGCTTTATCAAGTATGTTTTGGTATTTTTTTGTAATATAGAAAGTAGACAGAAAAGGTTTTCCTGTAAAAAAAAAGGAAGCAAAATAAAAAGGCTTTTGTAATAATCAGACAAGAGTGGAAGAAGGCCTAAAAAAAGAGTGATGTCCTTTTGAGGGGGAGGAGAAATATGTCAAAGATGTAACCATGGAGCCACAGGATTTGCCAATTGATTGAAAACAGGTGTGAGGAAATGTGAAGAGTAAAGGTAAGTGAGGAACTGGAACAAGGGGGGCAACTAAAAGATTAGTCAGTTCCTCTGCTCTCTCACACTGGAACTGAAATAAATCTATAGCATACAATAGACACATTGAATGAATAAGGACTTCAGAAAAGTTTAATGCATTAATGAATTAAAGGAAATGGAGCAAATAGTACAAATAAACTCCAGTCAGGTATGACAAACCCCCCTCCAAAAAGAAGCAAAACAAAAGTCTATTATAAATATAGAAATAATGTTTTTACCAAATAGTGTTTTTATTACACAAAAATAAATTCTTAATAGCATTTGGGCCAGTTCTTTAATATTAAACCATTACCCTGAATTCCTTATTTTTCAATCATATAGGAGTCATTGAATCACATCAATTAATTTTTGTCAACTTCAACTAATATCTCATCTCAAAATGTAGTGAATTCTCCCTGGGATGTATATGACTATGTTATTTACACATATGCACAGTATGTTGAAAATGGGTTTGTTTTAATTTATTGACTTTCAAAAATAGCCCATTTTTTTTGTTATATAGATAACCTTGAATATCATACACATATACATACACACATCTCTCTGCATGAAGTAAAATTATTGTGCATTCAAAAAATAAGCAAACAAAAAAATACCTTCTATTCAAATTTGCTTAAGGACTTCCTCAATATACTTTGATATTGTTTGGCAGAACCTCATAGTCATATACTAGCTAAATAGGTCATTTGAAATGATATAACTGAAATAGCTTTGAGAAAGTTGTGAATTTCATTCATTTCAATGAGCCTTCTGACTTTAGTGACTAGCAAAAATGCTAGCATCTATTTTTGCATTAATATTTATATCCTCTTACAATTCAGTTATTTATTTTCTTTTATGACTTTAGATGCTCTGCGATTTGGACCATATAAGTTCAATACTGATATTAGTTTGTTGTCTTAAGTTTCTTTCAGCATAATGCAATTTCTTATTTTACTTTTGTTTAGTGTCATTTTTGTTTTAAGATTCAGTATTCTTTTCTCTTGCATTCTTGCGTGAATCAGTCAGTAGCTGTGGAGATATGAGAAAGACATGAATGGAAAGAGAACAAGAAATAAATACAATCAGAAAAAAAAAAATAGAAGATACAAAAAACTTAAAAAAAATTAAAATGTTGAAAAGTTTTACATAAGGAAGTATTATGAGAATATTTGTAAAGTGCTTTAAAAATCTTAAAATATAAGAAGAGATTTTGTTGATGTTACATCTTGTGCTACTTTTCATGATCCATTTGGAATTTTCTTGGCAAAGAAACTAGGGGTTTAACATTTCCTTCCTCAGTTCATTTTATAGATTAAAACAAAACAAAACAAAACAAAACAAAACAAAACAAAAAAACACTGAGGGAAGTAGGGTTAAGTGATTTGCTAAGAACCACACAGCTTATTAAATATTTGAGGCCAAATATGAACTCAAGAAAATGAGTCTGCCTCTCTCCAACTCTGGCATTCTATGTAGCCAGCTTCCCCTCATAAAATGTTAGCTGTCATTATCCTCATCCTCATCATCCCTGCACAATCAGATTTACACCTTAGGTCTTTTGGTTCTTCTGACTAAAAATTCAATTTACCTGTTCTTGTGTTTTGTTGTCATTTCCCATTCAATTCCCCAGGTTGTTTTTGTTTGTTGTTTTATTACTATCAATATATATGAATATGTTGGTGCATATTAGATCATGCTTTCTATCTTTAGACCCTTATGTATCTATTCCCAGTAATAATATTTTTGTAAAAAAAAAATTGAAATTTACTTTTTTTTTTTTTTTGGCTGAGGCAATATTGGTGTTGACTTGCCCAGAATTACACAGCTAAGAAATAGTAAGTGTGTAAGGTAGAATTTGAGCTCAGATCCTTCTGACTTCAAGGCCTATGCTCTATCCACTGTGCCATCTAGCTATCCCCAAATTTACTTATTTTTCTTAGAGAACTTTATAATATTGCAAGTACTGTTATCCTTTTTTCAAGTGAGATTTTTCAAGAGTAAATGAATAAAAGGCCTGTTTTAAGGGTAAGACGTCTAGGTATATGTTGTCTACTTATAATATATATATATACATATATATATATATGCACACACACATATATATAGGTCTCTATATATAAAGATGGTACAACATCAATCAATAAATAAACATTAAGCATCAGATAGGGTGCTAAGCTCAAGGTATACAGAAAGAGGCAAAAGACAGTTCTTGAGCTCAGGGAGCTTACATTTTAAAGGGGAAGATAATGCACAAAAAATATGCAAAACAAGGTAAGTACAGGATAAATAGGAAATATCAATAGAGGAAGGGTACTAGAATTAAAGAGGAGTTGAGAAAGGCTTCTTATCAAAACTGGGATTTTAGTTGGGACTTAAAGGAAGCCAGGAAGACTATTACTATGAAAAGAGAAGGGATAGTACTCCAGCATTTGGGGACACACCAGAGAGAAAGCTTGGAGCCAAGAAAAGGAGTATATTTTTTGTGAAAAGAGATTTTTTTTTTAATTGGAAGAGCTCATGTGGAGAGAGGGATAGTGTGTTGACAAGGTATAGTGAGATTGCCTACAGCAGTGAGGACTCAGTTGAAATTATGTAACATAAATTTGCCATGAACTCATTCATGATGATTGTGTGATTTTCTTCATCTTTGTTCAGCAGCAAATAGTCAAAGAATGGTGATAGCTATCCAAGACTGAGCCTTGGCTGAATGTAATCAATGACATAAGGGAACTGGAGATTCAAGGAAGAAAGACAATGTAGAGTTAACTTTAAGAGTAATAGTAAGGAGTCAAGATGAAGAGAAGAGAAAGTGACTAATGCAGAAGAAATAACCTAGGATATAATTGAGATGTCAAGGGATTGACGATCACATTAAGGATGAGGAATAGGAATATATAAATGGAGGCCTGTGGAGAAATGAAGACAATAGATGTTAGGTTGATATTCTTTAGCATAGAAGTGATAGAAGACAAAAGGACAAAAATCAGTGAAAATGTTCAGAGATAAGAGATAGATGTTTGGGGTGATATAACAGTAAGGATGGGTTGCAGAATTGTAAAGGGAGGTAAGGTATAAGAAGAATGGCAGTATAGGAATTATCCAAGCTATGGAAAACTCTGAAAGTCAAACATATTATTTTATATTTAATACTGAAGGGAATAGGAAACTACTGGTTTTATTTCTTATAAAGGACTGTGACATAGTCAGATTTATTTGGCTTCATATCCTGCCCCTGACCTTCCCTATGATATCTTGAGAAAGTCACAGCCTTCTTCTCTTCTTTAAAATAGGCAGGTTGGACTAGATTATCCTAAGGATACATTTCTTTACCAAAGGCAATGTTTTATCAGGGAAAGTACGCTGCATATGAAAGCAGAGCTTCTGCATTTGAATCTTGGCTATGATACAATCCATATGATCTTGGGCAAATGATTTAACTTCTGTGGCTCTCAGTTTCCTTATTTGTAAAATGAATGGATTAGTCAGAGATCCTCTAAAGTCTCTTTCAGCTCTATCTCTGTGATCCTAAAAGTCTACCATCCTTTCTTTTATTCCACATCATCTCTCCAAAGTCTGTTTGTAGTACACTCAGATTGTCAAAATCAGTTTGTAGGTAAATCCCAACCTCCCTAAGGTTAGCTTGTGAACATAAGTCATACTAAATAATCAGAAGATCCATGAAAGACAACATAGCAGGAAAAGGCCAAACCTCTGAGTTTGGGATTATAGCTGAGCAAGAGACTCATCTCAGAATCAATATCTTGTTTAACAGCCATTCTCCATAAACAAAATGGGCCTGGGGAAAACACTTTCATGGCTCAGCACAGTTGCTCCTTGAGGGAGTAATCACTGAGGCATAGCCCTGGAAGGAAGAGAAAAGATGTAAATATTCATTTGGCTATACAAGGCTTGGGGAATAAGATTTTTTTTTTTTCCCTGACCACTATGGATTTTTTTTTAAAGCTCACTGATGTCAAGGTGATGGCTTGATCAGGAGAAAATGTGCATGACTCTGGGCTGATGGTGAGAGCATTTCAAACTTGACAATTTTTTTTTCTTTTTAGATAATCATTTTCATTAGCTCTGGGATAAATCTTGAAGAAAAACAGATTTAAAAAAGAGGATCACAAAATACAAACCATATGCATCCTTTAAAGAGTCTTATAAATGCTAACTAAATATGAGAGACATGAAGATAGGGGTTATTTTCTGTTTGACTCTATATTTCAAATGTCTAGTAAAGTGACTGACATGTTATTGTTGATCAGTCATTGAGTCATATCTGATTCTTCACAATCTTGTGGACTATACTTCCATAAGATATTCATGGTAAGATACTGGGGTAATTTACAATTTTCTTCTCCAGTGGATTAAGGCAAATAGAGGTTAATTACTTTGCCCAGGGTCACACAGGTGGTGTGTTATAAAAGTCTAGATTTGAATTCAGTTCTTCTTGATTCCAGACCCAAGGCTCTATCTACTGAGCTACCTAGCTGCCTAAGGCAGAGATATAGTAGGTTCTTGATAAATATTGGTCATTGATTGATTAAATGGAGTTCCTGATAAGATGAATTTTGAATTATTCTGACAACATCCATTTATCTCTATTTTCCTCTTCTCACAATATCTCTGTGGTAGTAACCAATGAAAGTATATACTCTTTATTTTTATGGTTAAGGAAACTGAGACTCTGAGAGGTGACATGATTATCTCTGGTTATACAGGGAGATAGCATCTAAGTAAAATTTATACCCAGATTTTCAGAGTTTAATTACAGCAATCTTTTCAGAATCGAATGACTTTTAAAAGACATCCATATATTGCTAGCACACTCACTGTAAGAGTCCTTGAAGTCGTCCATGAACCTTTTTGGGAACCAGGGAATTTGAAATGGCTGGGTGCTTCTGAGAATTTCTTCCCTGGAGTGATTTAACATTAAAAACCCCTGAAACAGGATTTAACAGAGAAGGATTTCACAGCTAAAGTAGAGACTGGGGAAGTATAAGATGGGAGAATAAAAATAATAGCTGACATTTATATAGTACTTTAAGGGTTAGAAAGTGCTTTACATATATTATCTCTACTTAGCCTGACATTGACCCTGAGTACATGCTTTTTAGTTCTATTTTACATATGAGAGATCTGAGCCTTAGAGAGGTTAAGACATTTCACTTGCTCATGATTACACAACAAGAGGTGAAATTCAAACCCCTGGCCCTCCTGGATCCATGTTCAGGATTATTTTCTCCCCCCTTGTACTATACCTTTTCATTGGAGATAATAAATAAATACCAATCTGAAAAAAAACAAATCAAAAGGATTTTGAAATTCATCTACATGAAGATAATTTTGGTACTATTACTATTACTACTAATATTTACATAATTCTTTAAGTTTTACAAATCTCTTTATATTATCTCTTTTGGATTTCTGTGACACAGTTTCTATAATTATATTTTACAGATGAGGAAACTGAGGATGAAAAGAATTTTGAGACTTTTCCAGAGCAACAAAGATAATAAAGGTCAGAGCCAGATTTAAAATTCAAGTCTTTCTAGTTCTAAATCCATCATTTTATTTTTTTCACCCAGCAGCCACAACAAGGCTCAATATGCACATATTCACCAATTAAGATAAAGGTAAGGAGAAAGGGTGGGGAATACAATTTTGCAAATCCCTTTATATAAGCTAGCAAAAATACAGATCTTTAGCAAAATTGTCAAATAGTTTAAGTTTTGTACACTTTTTCATCTTTTTAATAGCTTTTTTTTTTTTTTTTTCCATTTTTGGGTTTCTTTCCTCCTGTCCCTCAAGCACACAGTGTTTAGGAAAATAATCAAACCAATTTAAATATCCAAAAGTTCTCCCCATGCCCAAACTGATATTTATGATTTTCTAATATCTTTATCTAATAATTTTCAAAAATGTTGACTATTTTTCCTTTATCAAAACTTATGTATCTTCTTTCCTATTAATTTAATATTTTTCTAATTACTTTCAAGGACAATTAGCTGATATGAATATCTAATCAGTGCTAAGTTAATAATAATCAATAATGGTTTATTAGATTATGCCTTTGGTTATATTTGTATTTTTGTAATATATTTGTAATATACTTTCTGTGCTATTTCTACAAATTACACTAGTGATTTAGGTCTCTCAGACAATGGGTACTGCTCCCAAATTCTATATGATATTCTTTCATTCTATGTATCTAAATCATAGCTCAGCAGACCACACTCTGGTATTCCCTTTTAATGGTCAGCCAACAGGCAAAAAAGGCGTTTACACATATAGCATGGTATGAGTAGCTACATAATAACCTTTGAACCTACCCTTGGGCACACTATTTCATAAATATACAGAGTAGCAGTGGGAATTGTGAGCAGAGACATAGACTAGAGCCAGAGCAAGACACAAAGGAAAATGCACGTTTCCAAGGGAATTCTTTGGTACATTAAATCCTTCATATCATTTCCCCTTTGTTTTCTCTTGATGTGTCCACCCCTCTTCCCCATCCCAATAGCATCTCCTCTGTGGTTCACTTACCTGAGCTCCTGGGCTTGTTAGTCTCTGAATCTCTAATTTCTTTCTTTTTTTTTATTTGTTAATTTCTTTTTATTTTTTAATTTTTTTTTGAAAATTTTATTTTATTTGCATAACATATGTGTGGGTAATTCTTCAACATTAACCCTTACAAAGCTTTCTGTTACAAATTTTTCCCCCCAACTCCCCACCCTTCCCATAGATGGCAGGATATCCACTACATGTTAATTATGTTAAAATACTTGGCAAATCAAATATATGTATATATATTTCTACACTTATCATTGTTGTTCAAGAAAAATGGTATCTACACAAAAAACATATCAGACAAAGGAAACACAATGTAAACAAACATCAATCAAGAGTATGAGAATGTTATGTTGTGGTCCACATTTCACATCCCTCTCTCTGGGTGTATATGGCTTTTTTCAGTGAACAATGGGAAGTGGTATGAAACATTTCATTGTTGAAGGGAGCCATGTCGATCAGAATTGATCATCATATAGTATTGTTGTTGCCGTATACAATGATCTCCTGGTTCTGTTCATTTCACTCAGCATCAGTTTGTGCAAGTCTCTCCAGGACTCTCTGAAATCATCCTGCGTGTCGTTTCTCACAGAACAATAATATTCCATAACATTCATATACCATAATTTATTCAGCCATTCTCCAATTGATGGGCATCTATTCAGTTTCCAGTTTCTAGCCACTACAAAAAGGGCTGCCGCAAACATTCTTGCACATGTGGGGCCCTT
>JAJPUD010033541.1:0-11302 GCA_023553655.1 Myrmecobius fasciatus
TTTTTCCAATTGACTCGGTCTGATTTTATTTGTGTGGAAAGTGTTTTGTAGTTTACTTCATATAGTTCCTGACTTTTCCTTGGCAGATAAATTCCCAAATATATTATACAATCAACAGTTATTTTGAATGGAATTTCTTTTTGTATCTTTTCTGCTGAACTTTATTGGTAATATATAAAAATGCTGATTATTTATGTGGACTTATTTGGTATCCTGCAACTTAATAGTGCAGCATTATTTTGCTTAATATTATTCTTACCTTTCACATGGGACTACATCTTTTTGACATAATAAAATAATTTAGTATTCAGTCTGCCACTGCACTGCAAGGGGAAGAACAATTAATTTGGAGTCAGTAGATCTGGATTTTATTCCTGATTTTGCCTCTTTCAGTTTCATGATCTTAAAATAAGGAGATTTGAACTAGCTGATCTTTTCTGACACTAAATATATAGCATTTCCTCCAAGTCATTGGCATTTTTAGAACTATATTGGATGAAGATATGGTTTCAAGTATGTAGGAAGTATCAAAGTATTTAGGGGGAATTTAGAAAGAAGTTAAACATGCTGTGTCTGAAATTGCAGAGCAGTTACCAATTAGGACTGTGGGGGAAGAAGTTCTGAAGATGTTAAGATTAATACATACAGGTCAGGATCTCTGGTTGGGAGGGTAAAGCAAGTGGAAAGAAAATGATTAGGTGTGCCCCTAGGTGGCACAGTAGAGTATTCCTCACACCAGTTTTGGAGCAGTGAGGACCTGAATTATATTTTTAAAAATTCAGCCTCATTCATTTACTACCTTTTTGGTACTAGGTAATTTACTTAACCCTAATTGCTTCCAAAAATATTAAAAAATGAAAAAAAGAGAGAAGAAAATAATTAGATTGTGAGGAATTAGAGGATTTAAGCACAAACATGAAAAGATATTTCTCCAACAGTTTTCATCTTCAGCCATTGTTTGTAAATTTTCTGACTTGTAGCAGTTACAGGAGATACCAAATATACCATTTCATCTTCCTCACAATTTGGTTCAGGAAGTTCAACAATACCAATACATTCCTAAACCTACAGAAATATCCATTTCCTAAAATATACTAGACTAATAGAAAAGGAAAAAAATAACTACATAGTACAACTAGATGTCAAAAAGTAATGTATTATTTTTATTATATTCAAGCAAACTATATAGAGAAACATGTGTTGAATAATTATATAATTGAATTTTTAGCAAGCTGATTAACTATTCCCCAAGATTATTGATTAATGTATCAGTGTCATACTGGTGAGAAATCTTCTTTGATACACTATATTTTATCCCTGTATTAATCAGCATTTCTATCAGTGACCTGGGTGAAGAGAAAAAGCATGCTTTTAAGTTCATTGGATGACAGAGAATGAAAAAAAATAGACACTGATAAACAAAAAGACTCAGAGAGAATCAGAGAGACAGAAAGAAGAGAAACAGAAGAGAGATGCAGGACAGACAGAAAGAAGAGATAGAGACAGGAGAGAGAGAGAGAAAGAGAGAGAGAGAAAGAGAGAGAGGGAGAGAGAGATGACATAAAATTTGCAGATAGTTAATTTTGATGAAAAAAGGAAGCAAGATATAAAATTATCACAACCAGAAGGAATGAGTGCAAAACAACACAAATATACAACTCACTATAACCCTAGATATGTGGTCTCTTAAGTATGTATATCCTTTATATTTATTATAATGGCTATCAGCTCATAATTTTGTGAAACTCTTGTTCATATTTTCCAATAAATCTACCACAGGGAATCATTCTCTCTCTGTCTCTGTTTCTGTATATCTGTTTTCCCCTGTCTCTCCCTTTCTATGTTTGTCTCCTCTTCTTTCTCTCTCTCTCTTTCTCTGTGTCTTTCTGTGTCCCTCTCTCTGTCTCTCTCTGTCTCTGTATCTCTCTCTTTGTCTCTGTATTTCTGTCTGTCTGTCTCTCTCTCTGTCTCATTGTCTCTGTCTCTCTCTCTCTTTCTGTCTCTCGGTCTCTGACTCTGTCTCTGTCTGTCTGTCTCTCTCATTCATAGAATCACTACATCTTCTAATTTATCTCCATGTCTTAAATCTCGATCCAATCTCCAACAGACACAGTTATGGGGGAAAGTGATTTTTTGTAAAGTTTAGGTCTGACCAGAGCACTTTGCTCCTTAATAAATTCTAGAAGGTCAGACCACATAAACATTTCCTTGTTTGATATTCAAAGCCCTTCACCACCTGGATTGTGCCTACATTTCTGGTATTCTTACACATTTTTAGTTTATATTCTAGTCACACTGATAGACACAGAGACAGAGAGATAATTAAAGAGAGATAGAAAAAGATACAAAGAAGAGAGATACAGGATAAAGAGACAGGAGGGAGACAGACATACACAGAAACAAAGACAGAGACACAAAGACAGAGACATCCCGAGACAGATGATTTATAGACAAATAACAAATGAGAAAGACACAAAGATAAACAATGAGAGGATTCAAGATAAAAAACACAAAGAATAAGACAATGAGGATAGAGAAGGAAGAGGGGGAGCAGGTAAGAGAAAGAAGGATAAAAGGAGAGGACAAATTATGAAAAGGGAATTAGGGTGAATGCAAGCCAGAGGAGAGAAAGAGGGAAAGTTAAAGAGAAGAAAGTAAGAGAGGGGATTATGATGAGAATTACTTTGCATACTTATTTCTAAAAAGAAACATTTCTTAAATGTCTGCAAAAGCCTAAAACAAAGTATATAGTTAATTCTTGGAGGCAGAATGAAAATGATTTGTAAAGTCCGAATTCTCTGGCTATAAAAGACCAGCTAAAATCCTTTGACTGATGGTGTCAATGGGAGAAAAAAAATTTCTGATATGCTAAGGATCAGTCTTTGCTCCTGGTAGGGTTAAAGGTAGAAGCAACCAGAATAAGCTTCAGAATGACACTATTCTCGCTGCTTGAAAAACAGAGTTTATGTAGATACTTTTTTTGTTAGCTTATTTCTCCATGTCTGAAATTCCTTTTAATGACAGAAAAACCTCAGAAGGTTTAAGAGCTATTTGCCTGGCTTCCAGGACTTACTTTTTAGGCATAATAAGTCATTCATTGAGAGAGAATGCAAAATGAGGAAAATCATTAAAGGACTGAAATGAAATTGACAGGGAATGCAGTGCTGCTAGTAATCCAAACATTTCTGCTATTCAAGGATGTTTTAATAAACTGTAAAGTAGGGACTGAAACATTCCCTAAAATTCAGGAAAGTAAAACCCCAGCAGTTTAGTTTAGTTCCCCCCCCCCAAATGGTGAATTTGGCTGTCCAGCCTTCTGTGTGTACAATGATATGTCACACAAAGGTCTTACATTTTGCATATGAGAATACATGCACGCAGACCTGGCTTAGTGTTATTCGACATTTAAATATCCAATTACTTGTGCAGACATACAGCCCAGCTGTAAATGGAAATAATGGCTCCATTTTCCATAGCTCCTTTGTTTTCTGTGGCTCTGTGTCAATGGCAAATGTCCCAGGATCTTGGACTTTCCTACGAAAGCTTCACATTTATATTTAAAATATTAGGAGGTAATGGGTTTTGGCTTTCTTATTGTTGCAGAGAATTTGGTGACATTTACACTGAATCAGATGCTCAAATCATATTTTATTAAAGTGGATATAATCTACAAGGAAAGGTTTCAGGCAAAATATTATTAAATGGCACAAGGAGGTAATTCTTAATGTGTTGGCCTTCATTGTTTTTCCTTTACGTGTGGATTAATAGCAATTGTGATGACTGTACTCTTAATTTCCTTATATTAATGGCAGTAAATTGCATAGTGTCAATAGCTGATTTTAAGTTTACAAATGTAAGTCCTTATACTCTTGTTTTCTGTTCTTTCATTGAAGTCAAAAGATCACAGAATCCAAGAGTTTCAGATCCCAGGACTTAGACTAGAGATGGTACCAAGCCTTCCATCTGCCCTATTTGTCAGTTTTCAAACAAAAGCCACCCTCCTGGAAATGAATATGATTCACGTAAGCATGGAGTAACATTCTACTTTGCATAACAAGATCTCCTTGAATTATATCTTAAAGCGTCTAAATCTAAGTGGATTCAGCAAGTATTCAGTGATACAAGAGACTGACTACATGGGAATATAATACCTGTCACTAGATGTCAGAGTTTGTAGCTCTACCATGAACTGGGACACGTTTAGTGACAGATGGTTGTCACTCACAACTGTATATGTCTTTAAAACTGCTAACAAACAGTTGTCAAAGATTAATTTTCTATTCTTCCTAAGAAATGTACATCCATTATTTTTTCTAGTGAATTTAAGAAAAGGCAGGGATTTTTTTCTTGACAAGAGAAAACTAGTGACCTATGAAGGAGAAATTATATTTGAGCAACAGCATATTAAAATAACTTTTTTAAAAGGATAGAAAATTTTCAAGAGAAAGGTGACATTAAGGAAGAACTAAAGGGGGAAGAAAAAGAGGAGATTAAAAATAAAAGAAATCATAAATACTGGTGAGATCATAGAAGTAGTTGTCAAGAATGGCAATAGGCAAGAATTCAAGCCATTCTTCAATTGATAAATGGTCATAGGATATGAACAATTTTCAGATGATGAAATTAAAACTATTTCTATTAAAAGGTGCTCCAAATCACTATTGTTCAGAGAAATGCAAATTAAGACAACTCTGAGGTACCACTACATGCCTGTCAAATTGGCTAAAATGACAGGAAAAGATAATGACGAATGTTGGAGGGGATGTGGGAAAGCTGGGACACTGATACATTGTTGGTGGAACTGTGAACAGATCCAGCCATTCTGGAGAGCAATTTGAAACTATGCTCAAAAAGTAATCCAACTGTGCATACCCTTAGACCCCGCAGTGTTTCTATTGGGCTTATATCCCAAAAAAATCATAAAGGAAGGAAAGGGCCCCACATGTGCAAGAATGTTTGTGGTAGCCCTTTTTGTAGTGGCTAGAAACTGGAAACTGAATGGATGCCCATCAATTGGAGAATGCTGAACAAATTATGGTATATGAATGTAAAGGAATATTATTGTTCTGTGAGAAACGACCAGCAGGGTGATTTCAGAGAGGTCTGGAGAGACTTGCATGGACTGATGCTGAGTGAAATGAGCAGAACCAGGAGATCATTATACATGGCAACAACAATACTATATGATAATCACTTCTGATGGACATGGCTCTCTTCAACAATGAAATGTTTCAAATCACTTCCAATTGTTCAGTAAAGAAAGCCATATACACCCAGAGAGAGGGATATGAAATGTGGACCATAACATAACATTTTCATGCTCTCTATTGATGTTTGCTTGGATTGTGTTTCCTTTCTCTGATCTTTTTTTATTGTAGATATGATTTTTCTTGCACAAAAATGTGTGGAAATATGTATACATATATTCGATTTGCCAGGTATTTTAACATAATTAACATGTAGTGGATATCCTGCCATCTAGGGAAGGGTGGGGAGTAGGGGGGAAAATTTGTAACAGAAAGCTTTGTAAGGGTTAATGTTGAAGAATTACCCATACATATATTTTGCAAATAAAAAGGTTTAATAATAAAAAAAAAGAATGGCAATAATCTGAGGAAAGAAAAGAAAAGTGAAATGAAAAGAAAAGGAGAGAAAGAAGATAAAGGAAAAATATGGAGAAGAGAGAATAAGAGACAGACACACACACAGAAGGTGGTAGAGAACAAAGAAAGGAGAATGTCCTATAAGTTTGTAACTATGGGATTTGGGAATAGCAAAAAATGTCATTATTATCTAGTCTCATTTCTTTTATGGATGAGGGAGCTGAGGTCAAAAAGAGTAGTTAATTTTTGTGAAGCCACACAGCTGTTTAATGGAAGAAGCAGAATACCCTGGCATGGAACCTGTAAATCTAATGCACTTTATTTCATTATCTTTTTCCAGGACATTATCTATTGTATCAGCAATGTCCACCAGTTGAAATTTTTCTTCCCCTTCCCCTACATTTGATCTAGCTTAGGTATTTCTTTTTTCATGATGTTTCTCTCTCCTATCCTGGTAGAAGTGTTGCTTTGTTCCCAATTTCTTATCCATTTCTATTTGGCTTCTCTGTGAAGTAATGATATTCTAACGTATGCTAGTTACCTTTTTGCAAATCTTTTCCCTCTGATTCTAAACTCTTTGATTCTATATTCAAATACTCTGCTGATTTTATTTTTTATATTTAGTATCAGCACTGTACCCTGTGAGGTAATACATATTGTTCCTATAAGTATATGATTTATTTTATCACATTTATTTAATCACTTGTGAATTAAGGAAGCAGCACTTAATTAATAATATAGCCTTTAATAGTGGGGAATTGAGAGCAGAGTCATCCTCGTTGTTGCCAATTCCTATGTCAAATCACAAAAGGGTAGAAATCATGATGATTCACACAGTGGTAATTGTATAACATACATGTTTCTGTGTATTGAGCTGAATTCAAGGCTCAAGAAGACAAAAAGAAAGGTAGAAGTATAAGAAAGAGAGTAATAAAAGAAAATGAAGGAGTTAAAAGAATAATGGAATAAAGACTATAAAATCATAAATGCATATTTGGAAAGGAACTTACATAATGTCTTATCCAATGCCCTCATTTTACACATAAGGAAACTAAGGCGGAACAGCTAGGTGGCTTTTCCAAGATCATACAGTGAATATATGACAGAATGATCTTAGTGAAATGTGTTGGTATGAAAAAATATAAAGACATTACATTTGGGTTATGATAATCATTAGTTATCACTGTCATTAAAAAATTTCACTTGTTTACCATTTTAATGGTTTACCTTCCTCCTCAATCAAAACAGATTTTAGTCTAGCTTGGGCTGAATATAACACAGAAAGAAGGATAAGCATTGTGAAAAGAGATTTAAGGGATAAAATAATGTTTTATTATTCAGTCCCTTCCCCTTACCTTTTTATGGACCAATCTGTATGGGTTATGTTATCTTCTGACTTTTCTACTATGCAGCCTTTAGTCATATCTACACTTAGTCCTCTAACCAACATGGGGTCTGAAAAATCCCCATGTTAATGGAATGTAATTGAATACATAAAAATAAAATTTGATGGTGCAGTAGGAATAAAACTATGCCATCTATGGGAAAATGTATTTGATTAGAAGTTCAATTGTGAAGTAGTATATCTTGGTCTTCTCAATGAAAACAGCAACTTATAATCATGAGAGGTCTTCATAGGCAATGAGTAAAAACCTCATACGGAGAACTAATGCATCTTGTGGCTATAAAAAAGATGTAAGGAACTCTTAATGGTTCAGACTCACCAGGTGCTTTTAGAGAAGTGATTTCAGCTCGTTTTCAAGATCTTTTTCAAAGAAAAACAGAGCAGCATCTTCACTACATAATTACAGCATTCAGTGATGCTGAAATATTTCCAAACATTCTCATTTCTCTATCTTAAGCTATTTAAAGAAATTCATCTTAATATTGTAGCACAGAAGGTATTATAATTTAGAAGGGACATACTCTGGGAATTGTATAATTTTAAGTTGAAAGTGACTTTAAAGGCTATTTAGTACATTCTCCTTAATTTAAATAAGAGGGAGAAACCTCAAGGGTAATTTACAAATGTCTACAAGTACTAAGTAGCAAAGGCTGTCTCATACAGTCAAGGGATAGTAGCTCTAATGCTAAGTAGTAGATGCTTCAAATGTCATCCATCGGGTATAGCCTCTTCTTTGAAACTGAGAGTCAAGGAAATGTAATAACTTGCCCAAGGTCACAAAGGCAGCAAACACCCAGGTCCTCTCGTGCCAATGTAATGTGTTTTTCATCCCACCATATTTCTCATCATATTGCTTGATATTTTCTTTTGTCAGTGATTTACATATTGCCATGATCAACCTATTCCAAATTTGCTTTTTTTGTGTGTGCCTTATTTTGTCTTTCATAGCTCAGACATAGGTTTTTTTGGCTTATTTTTTTCTTTTTAATGTTAAAAACATCTTTCATGGCAGGGAAGGGGGCACAGATGAAATTTGTTAGAAGGAAGAAAAGAGGGTAAGATTATCAATAACATGCCTACACTTAAAGTGGTTTGCCTCATTGATTATAACACTTTGTGCATTAACTTTGATCAACATTGTTGGAACATCGGATTTCCTTAAATTCTCATCCTGCTTATATGTCTCCTTGCATTTATATAGTACAATGAAATGAGCAGAATCAGTAAAATTTTGTACACAGCGACAGCATCATTGTGTAATTATCATGTATTAATAACCTAGTTTTCAGCAATAAAGTGTTCCAAGACAGTTCCTAAAAACTCATGATATAAAATGTTATCCACATCCAGAAAAAAATAAATGATGGAGTCTAAATGCAAACCATTGCATGCTATTTTCATTTTCTATTTTTTTTCTTTTGGTCTGTTTCTTCTTTCAAAACATAACTAATATGGATATGTGCCTTCCATGATTACACATGTATAAGCTATATAAAATTGTTTAATGTAGGAGTAGAGAGAGGGAGGAAAATTCAAAACTAATTTTTAAATGAATGCTAAAACTTGTTTTTATATGTAATTAGGAAAAATAAAATACTATTTTAATGGACAATACAATAAAAAGGAAATAATGAGAATAATGTAATCTTCACAATTCCAGTCTCTTTGGGGTTTCAGTTGTATAACTCTTGTGAGATTTCTTTAACAATTTTCTCTTAAAATGGGCTTGGAGGCAAAATATTCAAATAAATATTCAAGCAGGAGTGACAAAAAATTTTAAACCCAAATCAAGAAAATACATATACAATTAAAAAAAAAGATGATTCATTAGCACTATACCCATAAATTCCAGCCAGTAATGTGGAGGACTGGTAGCAAAGTCCATAAGTGATCCTGTTTCTGGTTTTAAATTCAAGGGAAATAGCAAAAACTGTTTAATTCCTTTTTTTTGTCTGTGGTTTCCAAAACATGAATTTACCAGCAGATGTATCTCAGTCTAAAAGAGATGGACAAACCAGAAAATGATTAGAAAAAAGTATGGGGAAGTAGTATCAATTGAAAGCAAAAATTTGTATCAATTTAAGAAAGTGACATCAGGTTTTGAAAGTACTCATAATGAACCTTATTTTTAAGAATGATATAGGTGAAAGTACATAATATTTGAGCTTGCTTATTATATTGAAATAAATAATGAGTATTTAATGAGTTGTAAAGAATTATATTTACAGAAGGTCTTCTAGGACACTTGAAAAGAGTTCTAAAAAAACAAAAATATTTATGCAATTAATATGTCAGTTTCTAATTCTTACTTTAAGATTATGCAAATTAAATTGCCTTAAATACATAATTATAACTCACAGAATGGTATATTTAATTTTCATGCACAAAATGCCAGTAAGATTTAAAGTGGAAAGACAGCTCTGCCCTCTAGAGGTTTGCTGTCTAAAAGAAAGCAACATATATACATATATATGTATATGTATATATGTATATGTATATACATATATACATATACAAACACATACACATATATTATTTTTATATTTTCTGATTGTTTAAATATATAAATCCTCATATTTGCTTTTGAAGTGTTTCAGTAATTTTATATCATTAAAGTACAAAGTTCTATAAATCTGTTTTCCCCTTCCCTATTTCTTCCCATACTTTTATATACTCAGTTCTCCTCTTACCAGTGCCTATGTATTAATTTATTTCCCTCTCCTTTGTGATTCTCTATCTTCCTCTCAGAACTAGTTTTGCTTTTTTAAAGAAAGGATAGGAAAGCCACTTTGCTTTATGTGCCTGTTCTTACTTCTATTTAAAATTATGTTGATTTTTCTTGGGGGGGGGGGGTTGATAAAGAATGACATGTTTGATTCCATTGGTGTAGGAACTTTTTTCACAAATGGAGATCAGCATCTTTGTATTTATTTTCTTAGAAAAGAGATTCTTACCTTGTGAACTTCGTATTGTAGAGAAGCAGTAAGGCCTCCACCAACTAGTCTTAATAAAATAAATCTCCACTTCTTATTTGAATTATATTTTTCTCACAAATGAGGGCTTATGAAGGCATTTAGGAGGGTTTCTTCTTGTAATTTTGCAACCTGTGGTTCTTTGATAATCCTAATTAGTTTTGAGTTAGGGATATTGTGGGGCCTAACATGTTATGTCTGATGAATCAGGTAATGGGCCAGAAATCGATTGATAATTTCCAAAGGTCAGGTTGTTCAAGTAAAACTTCACAGCCATTTCTATTCATACTTACAAAAGATTGACTTCACATGTTATCCTCAAAAGTCAATGCCCTGTCCACCATGATGAAAAGGTAATAATAAGAAATGAGAGGAAAGAAGTGATTCAGTAACTCATTAATGTTGTCACTAAATGGTTTTGCTATTAATATATTAGAATAGTGTTACCTATAGGTCAAATATCTATTTCAACATAGACCTCCTATTTCTATAAATATGCAATATTTAGAATTCAGATATGTAATTTGAATACCAGGAACTTGATTTAAGTAAAAGGTATCCAGTGATTCACTTTATATAATTTTCTGATTAAATTGGCAAGTGCTTTCTGTAAATGTGCTTCCAATAAAACATTTATTTTTCTACATGTATATGTGAAGAAATAACATTGGAGTGTGGATAGTTAACCTTCTTTGCAGGAAAACTTGGGTTCAAATGTAGTTGGAGAAGTTTTTAACTTCTTGGTGTCATAAGCATCTCCATTAGTCAATATATTTCAGAGCAATTGTTTATCTGTAGTGGTAAAGGGGATTTCCTGTGTGAGACTTTCCAATATCAGTAAAATTAATATGTCTGGAATATTTTTAAGTGTGCCATTATTTAATATTTAGGTGCTCCATACATGTGTTCATTCAATGAATGCTTCATTGTTTTTCATTGCTGTATCTTCTTTTTCTCAATTTCTTGATTCTCCACCAGCTCCAGATTAATCTGTTAATTTCTAAACACCAGCAACTCTTCATATACTCAAGGATGTGGGAACTGAACTTCTAAGGGAGCCAAAGCAAACAGGAGTTTTCCTGCTATAGAATCTTAGAGGTAGTTAGGTAGGAGTTGGGCAAATTTCACTCCCATGTGTTCTGAATATGAAGCCTCTAGACTGATTCTGAAGCAAAAAAATCCACAATATCCGGAGAACAACACGATTCTAGAAGAAGATACTCTGGAAGAACCTCAAAACAGGTCTGTTTTAATGGGGCAGGGGGTGGCCTACTGAACCCAGACTGCAGCACAGGGAGACCGGGGCAGGGAGCTGGAGCAGG
>JAJPUD010033543.1:0-11302 GCA_023553655.1 Myrmecobius fasciatus
TGCAAAAGCTCTTGATTTGGGGTTCCTGGTCATAGTGAAGAGCTGAAGGAAAGCTTGAAGCATCATCCCCTTCACTCTACGATTAGAGATGCTTAAGAAGTATTAGTATACCTCTTATTTTGAAAAAATGAACCAGTAAAGAAGAAAGAACCCCACCACTGAAACATATTATGATAACAGGGAAGACTGGTATTCATCTTCAGATGATGACACTTTAGTTAAAAAGAAAGCTTCTACCCCAGAGAATAACATGAAATGGCTCCCTGCCCAGGGAAAATTTATAGAAGAACTCAAAAAATAATTCAAAAATCAAATGAGAGACACTGAGGAAAAATTAAAGAAAAAAGCTCAAATCATCCAAGAAAAACAAGAAGATTATTTTAAAAAGTTAGCCAATTAGAAAAGTAATTACAGAGTCTCAAAGATGAAAATAAATCTACAAATTAGAATCAGGTAAGGGGAGACCAAGAAATAACAAAACAGATTATAAAGAATGAGATAGAATAGAATGTAAAATATCCCATAAGTAAAACAACAGATTTGGAGAACAGATCAAGAAGAGAAAATACAAGAATAATTGTACTGCCAGAAAGTTTTGACCAAAAAAGAGAACCTCGACATAATAATGGAGTAAATAATCCTAGAAAATTGTCCTGTAGTAATAGAACATGAGGGGAAAGTATAAATAGAAAAAATTCATCAATCACCACCTCAAAGATCCTTTATAGAAAACACATAGGAATATTATTGCCAAATTTTGAAACTCCTGGATCAAAGAGAAAATTTTACAAGAAATTAAGAAAAAAAAACAATTCAAATACACTGGAACTACCATTAGAATTGTACAAGACTTATCAGCACCTACAATAAAATACCACAGGTTTTGAAATTATATCTATAGACAAGCAAAAAGAACTAGTCCTGCAACCAAAAATATATCCAGCAGAATTATATAATTTTGAATGATAAAAATATATATATTCAACTAACTTGCAGATTTGCAGGACTTTCTATCAAGCAAACCCAAACTTTACAGAAAATTTAACCTATAAGATCTAATATCAAAGAGCAATTTTAAGGAACTCAACATGGACAAACTGTTTAAACATGGACAAATTGTTTATGTTTTTGTTAAACAGGAAATGTATACTGTATGTTTAAGATTTACATCAACAATATGGTAGCTCAAAAGTAATATTGGCAGAGTTAAGGTAAAAATATAATCATGCTATGCAAATTGGTGTAGAAGAAGACTAGACCTAGAAGCATTAGAGGGAGGAGGAGGGCTTGTAGTTCTGAAAACCTACTCACATTGGGAATGGGTTCAATAGGCAACAATACATATATACCATGAAGGGCATAGCACCTTCCAAAATGTATAAAGAAATAAGAGGGAAGGAAAACAAAGGGTGAGGGAAGAAGACAAGGGAGGGATCCCTAGCTGGGAGGAGGTTAAATAAATAGTAAGCCAAGTTAAGGAGCAGAATTTAATGAAAGAGTCAGCAGAGAAAGGAAAGACATGTGTGTATATGGGGTATATGTGCATATGGATTTAATATGTGTGTATGGATTTTATATATGTATATACATAAATATATCTTTTTAACTGTAGCTTGCTTGGGGGTAGTGGTGGAGGATGAAAGGGAGTTATGTGTGTGTATGTATATATCTATATATGTATATATAATTAAATCCTTTCTTAATTTTAACTTGCTTGGATGGAGGAGATGAAAAGTGGGGAAAAGAATAAAGTAAAAAAATATATGCAGCAAAGAATAAAAGAACAATGTATAAGGAAGTAAAGAAAAGACTCTCATGAATAAAATTTTTTTACTAATATATATACTTTCTTAAATTGGTATTTGTTGTTATATATTTTGAACCCTCCCTAATGCTCTGCTAGGTATAAGATAATGTTCTCTTTTCTTTTGTTTTACTTTGTTTTATATTGCTTTCCTGTTTTTCTTTCTTCTTATTTTGTTTCTTCAAATAAAATAAATTTGGAAAAAAATAATGCTCTCCCAGAAACCTGCCAAGTTATTTTTTGCTGTTCCAGTTCATGGGATCATAGATGTAGAGTTAGAAGAGATCATCCAGTCCAACTATCTCCATTTTTTTAGATGTGGCACAGAAAGGCAAAGAAATATGCCATTCATAAACTAGGCCTTGACCCATATTTAATACCCTTTATCAAAATAAGGTCAAAATGGGTTCATGATTTGGACATAAAGAGTTATACTATAAGCAAATCAAAAGAACAAAGAATAGTCTACCTCTCAGATCTGTAGAGAAGGAAGGAATATGTGGCCAGAGAAGAATTATGAGAATATGTGAACAGAGAAGAGTACATTACAAAAGGCAAAATGGATAATTTTAATTATATTAAGTTAAAAAGGTTTTGCGCAAACAAAACCAATGCAGACAAGATTAGAAGTAAACTGCGGTGAGGGAGGGAATTTACATTCAAGGATTTTTGATAAAGGCTTTATTTCTCAAATATATAGAGAATTGACTCAAATTTATAAGAATTCAAGCCATTCTTCAATTGATAAATGATCAAAGGATATGAACAGACAATTTTCAGATGAAGAAATTAAAACCATTTCTAGTCATATTATATCATAGTCATAAATCACTATTGTTCAGAAAAATGTAAATTAAGACAACTCTGAAGTATTACTACATACCTCTCAGATTGGTTAAAATGACAGGAAAACAATAATGATGAACATTGGAAGGAATGTCTGAAAACTGGGACACTAATACATTGTTAGTAGAGTTATAAACTGATCCAAGCATTCTGAAGAGCAATTTGCAACTCTACCCAAAGGGCATCAAATTTTGCATATGAATTGATCCAGCAGTGTCTCTACTGGGCCTGTATCCCAAAGAGTTCATAAAAAAATAGAAATTATTGTTATTAAGTCATGGAACTCTCAATGACCTCATTTGAGATTTTCTTAGCAAAACGCATTTTTTTCTCCAATTCTTTTTATAGATGCGGCAACTGAGGCAAAGCAGAACTAAGTAACTTGCCCATGGTCACATAACTAGTAACTATTTAAGGCCACATTTGATCTCCAGAAAATGAATCTTCTGACTCCAAGTGCAGCACTCTCTCCACCATGCCACCTGGATGTCTTGATTCAAATACCAGCTCTGTCATTTGGTATCAATATGGCTGCAGACCTCAGGTCTGTCGTGTGTAAAATGAAGGGCTTAAACTGGACATTCTTTCAGATCTAGAAAGTGAGATCCTGGAAGACAGGGACTGTTTCATTTTTATTTTCATAACCCCTCTATTAATTAAATGGTATTTAACAAATGATGATTGATTGATAAATATTTCCACCTCCTTCAGATTTCTCCTTCAGAAAAGCATTATGAGGGCCTGTGTTGAAGACTTTTGGAATCTTTTTTTAAGTTCTTTTCCCAGCCACTGGTAAGGATGCTCCCCCATCAATTGCTTTCAAAAGAGAGCCTTGAGTTCAAAAGCACCTATGGGGTAGACAGATGCTGTACCCAGCCTTCTTCCTGCTAGGCTCAGTGTATTCTTATATCCACAAGTCCAATTCACAGCCATTAAATAAAGTGAACATTTGTAGTCTTAACGATTAAGAAAGGAGCAGGCAATTCAAAGTAAAGACCCTGCCTGCATTTAGGCATGTTTAAAAATCCCAGGAATATTGTAATGAACCTGTGCTTAGGAGAGAGCATTGTGCAAGTTAATGTAAGTAATGAACCATTCATGTGAAATGATGTAGTGTCACAACTCATTTGCATCCCACTTAAAGTGTAATTAAGTTTTCCTGACAGCATGGCTTATGGCTGAAAGAACAGACCTGACTGCTAAATTAATCCAGGGTCCCTCAGTTAATAACTCTCTGCAAAGAAAACTTTACATATACTTCCATTTAAAGTTCCCAAGACCTCGTTTAAGGTTGGCCAGGTATATAGTGAGGGTAAGAGATACCAGATGGATAACTCTAGTAAAGAACTGGTATTTGCAAATGTTAAAAGACCTGAGCAGAATTGTATCTGTAGGGCAACTAGGAGTTTGCCCCAGGCCCACAAATTTAAAAAAGGACTGAATTTAGAAAGCATTGCATTTAGAGAGTAATGAATATAAATCCATCCTCAGAAACTTACTAGCTGTGTGACTCTTTGCAAGCCACATAAACCCTGTTTGCCTCAGTTTCTTCATCTGTAAAATGAGGATAATAGGGTTGTTGTAATGATAGAATGAGATGATATACAAACCTTACAGCATTACAAAAGCACTAGTTATTATCTGCAAAGAGATCAAGAAAGTTGAGAACTAAGGAGAAAAAAAGTATTTGAGCAATCTCAAGATCTTTAATAACCTTGAAGAAAGTAAGTATTAAGGATCTCTAAATTGCAAATTCTAAATTTAAGCTGAGTGGAGAGATCCAAAGACCAAATTTTACAAGGGGTTGAAAAATGAGAAAAAGAGAAAGTTGAAAAAAAAGAAAGTAATTATGACTGAAGAGAGAGGTAGGTAGAGAGCATCCTATTTAAAATAATAGATATTGCTAAGAAGATGTGAGCTAGGGCATGGATGTCTGATCCAAAATAGTCTCCATAGAATGATAAAGGCCTGGCACCCTTCTTCTATACCTCTACCATTACTAGCGTTATTGGAATATTAGCAAGACCCTAGCACCCAACTCTCCTTTTTCACTCTGATGGTAAGCAAGGCTAGACTCAAGAAAGAGAGTGGCAAATGATTAAAACCATCTGTCAAGATGTGAAGGTTGAGTAAGAACAAGAGTTAAGGCTTGCCCACAAACCCTCTAACCCAGGCCAACAAACTCAGGAACTATATAAACAAAAATATAAATTTAAAAAAACCTTTTCATACAAGATCCAATTTAGGAGGCAGAGCCAGGTTGGTGGAGTAAAGTAGGAACTCACCCACCTTCTCCTCCAAACTGCTTCAAATTCCTTTAAATAATGACAAATTTTAGAGCATCAGAACACCCCAAAGACACACTAGGGCATTTTCCAGCCAAAAATAATTTAGTCAGCAGGAAAGGTCTGTGACACAAAAGTGGGAGTTTAGCAAGCAGTCCCCCACTGCTCCAGTATATCCCTGGACCCAGCTCCATCTCCAGCTCAACTTCTGAATAAGTGGCAGAGCATGGAGCTTCCAAGTTTCTCAGCCCAGAGACATGGAGGAGTACCTGGAAGGTCAGAAGAGAAGATCTGTGAGGGACTAATTATAATCCTAGCGCAGGGTACACCAACACAGCCATGCTCCAGCTCCAGCCCCAACCCCTGGCCCGATCCTGACCCACTCGGGCACCAGTCTCAATGTCAGTGAGGTAGAATCTCTGAATCATCAGTTGTACTAAAGATTTCTGGACCTCTTGGTCCCAGGAACACTGGGGAGGACTCCAAAGGTCAGTGGGGAGGGCCTGTAGCAATAGGGTAGGAGTCTGGTGTGCAGTCCCAGGATAGGGAACATGAGCACAGCCCCAGACCGAATCCTAAGGTGGGAACATCAGAAAAACAGAATTCTGTTGATTCAGCACCTCAGGTCTTACAGCTACAGTGGAGCAAGGACACTGTTAACAGCACCAGGGCAGAACAGAAAGCTTGTGATCAGATTCCTAGAAGGAATCTGAAAATAGCTGCACAAAACCCCTAAAGCTTGGGACAATGCACCCTCCACCCTGGAAACAGAGCCCTACTTTAACACAGAGTTAAAAGCCAAGTAATAGACTAGAAAAATGAACAAAAAACAGAAACAACAACAACAAAAACCAACCAGATTCTGACCATAGAAGGTTACTGTGGTGACAAGGAAGATCAAAACACACATTCAGAAGATGATAACAAAGTCAAAGCTCTTACATCCAAAGCCTCCGAGAAAAATAGGAATTGGGCATGGAAGACCTCAAAAGGGATTTTGAAATTCAAATAACAGAGATAAAGGGTAAATTAGGAAAGAATTGAGAGAAGTGCAAAAGGGAATGCAAAATGCTAATGAGAAGAAGAATGCCTTAAAAAACAAAATTGGCCAACTGGGAAAGGAGGTGCAAAAGCTCACTGAGAAAAATAATTTCTCAAAAAATAACATTGAGCAAATGGAAACTAATGGCTTTAGGAGAAATCAAGATACAATAAAGCAAAAAAAAAGAAAAAGAAAAATGTGAAATATCTTATTGGAAAAACAACTGATCTAGAAAACAAATCAAGGAGAGAGAATTTTAAAATTATTCCTCTATCTGAAAGTCATGATCAAAAAAAGAACCTGGACATCATCTTTCAAGAAAGTTATCAAGGAAAACTGTTCTGATATTCTAGAACTAGAGGGTAGAATAGAAATTGAAAAAATCCACCAATCATCTCCTGAAAGAGATCCCAAAATGAAAACTTCCAGGAATATTATAGCTAAATTTCAGAACTCCCAGGTCAAGGAAAAAAATCTTGCAAGCATCCAGAAAGAAACAATTTAAGTATAATGGAGCTGCACTAAGGATAAAACAAGATTTAGTAGCCTTTACATTAAAGGACTAGAGAGCTTGGAATATGATATTTTGGAGACCAATGGAGCTAGAGTTGCAACCAAGAATCACCTACCCAGGAAAACTTAGTATAATCTTTCAGAAGAAAAGGTGGTCATTCAATGAAATAAAGGATTTTCAAAAATTTGTGAACTGAATGGAAAATTTTGTTTTTAAATACAGGACCCTGAAGAAGCATAAAGAGGTAATCAAGAAAGTGCTATCATAAGAGATTTAATAAGGCTTATCTGTTTATATCCCTACTTGGGAGGATGATATTTGTCAACTCATTAGAACTTTCTAATTATTATGACAGTTAGAAGGAGTATATATAGATAGAGGGCATAGGTGTGAGTTGAATATAAAAGGATAATTTTTTTTAAATAATGAAATTAAGGGGTGAGAGAGTAATATACTGGGGAAAAGGGAAAGGGAGAAGTAGAATGGTGCAAATTATCTGCTATAAAAAAGAGACAAGAAAAAGCTATTATAGTGGAGAGGAAAGGGGGGAGGAAAGGGTGAGAAAGTGAACCTTACTCTCATCAGAACTGGCTCAAAGAGAAAATAGTGTACATATTCAATAGGGGTATAGAAATCTATCCTACCCTGCAGGAAAAATGGGAGGGGAATGGGATAAGGGAAGGGGGAAAGGATGATAAAAGAGAGGGGATTTGGGGAGAGGGAGTGGTCCATATCAAAGTACTTTTGAGGAGAAACAGGGTGAAAGGAAAGAATAAATGGGGGGAAAATACAGTTAGCAATAGTAATTGTAAAAAGAATTTCGAAGCAAGTTTCTCTGATAAATCCTCATTTCTTAAACATAGAGGGAATTGAGTCAAATGTATAAATATAAGAGCTTTGCCCCAATTGATAAATGATCAAGGGATGTGATCTTTGCCCAAAGAGTTATAAATTCATGCATATCTTTTGACCTAATAACACTTCTACTTGGCATGAATACCAAAAGAGATTTTAAAAAAGGAAAATGACCTATATGTACAAAAAAACATTCACAGCCATTCTCTTCCTGGGGCAAAAAAAAAGGAAATCAATTGAGGAATGGTTCAATAAAATGTGGTGTGTGTTTATGATGAAATATTGTTGTTTTATGGGAAATAATAAGCAGGAAGCTCTCAGGAAGAAAAAAACCCAGGAAAGTCCTCCATGAACTCAAGCAAAGTGAAATGTACTGTATATGAAGTAAAAATAATGTTCTGGGATGACCAGCTGTGAATGACTTTGCTATTCTCAGTAGTACTATCATCCACAACTACTTTGAAGAACTTATGATGAAAAATCTTATCCATACCCAGAGAAGGAACTTATTGTGTCTGAATATAGACTTAAGCATTCATTCTCTCTCTCTCTCTCTCTCTCTCTCTCTCTCTCTCTCTCTCTCTCTCTCTCTCTCTCTCTCTCTTTTAACTTAATTTTTCTTGAGAGTTTTTATTTTCATTAGGATTTTTTTTTCACAACTTGACTTTTATGGAAATGTTTTGCATAACTTCACAACTGAATTCTTAATTTTGGATAGGGATGATGGAGAGAACCTAGAACTTAAAACTTTTTGAAACAAATGTATTTTTTGGTTTTGAATGTAATTTGGGGGGAAATATTAAATAAATTGGAAAAAAAGGATCATATTTAAATGATTGGAGAAATGTTCATTGTTCATGTGTAGGAAGGACCCCCCATTGTAATTGTGTGGGTTATCAGGAGGAAACCATCCACAAGTGTCACTTCCTATATTCACTGATAGTCTAAGCTGTCTACAGACAGCCCAAGCACTCATCTGCTTCCCCCTTCTCTCTTGCTCTTTAGGACACCCAAATGTAGAAGGACTTGAGCAAAAAGAGATAGTGGGATGAGCCTATTTATTTAGGATGTCTTTCCTCTCACCTCCCCAAACAGAAAACAAAGGTTACTCAACAATTAGAATACTCTGATCCAAGTTCTTCATTTCCTATCATAATTACCAATAATCAAGACTATGCTTGAACAAGCTGTTTTATTCTTCTCCACCCCTGCCCTAGCCCCTTCTCTCTAACTGGATTTAATCCTGTCATTCATTACCCAGCTCCATGCCTTCTACCTGGGAAGGGTAAACCTAGGGATCTGGAGTCACTAAGGCCAGAAAAAAATGAAGTTCTTTAGTAAAATAAAAGAGCTATCAACTCTACTCTCTAGCAGACTCCCCACCACCACTTAGGCATCCTTTAAAATTCTCTACCCTGCCTAAGGCAAATTTTCCCTTGGTTATGATAGTGAGTTTTATTCATGTTTCAGTGTTAAGTTTTTAAAGACTCCTTTGCATAGATGTTTTATTTCCCATATATCTTAACATTATTGGCAGAAGCAAAAGACTAAGACTTCTTTTTCCATAATACAATCAAAGGGCAAAGGGGTGAGTTGAGTTTGGATTTCTTCCATGTCTTTCTCTGCGTTTTTTGAAACAATTTTTTCGAGTTAAAAAAGCAACTGAACCAAGCTAAGACCATAGCTTTGAATGAGGCTGCTCCCAGTCGTCTCCCATCACCCACTTCAGATTGAAGGATTTGAAATACTCCAGGAGATGGCTTCAGGAGTTAAAAAAAAAAGGAAGAAAGAAAAAGAAATTTAGTTTTTAAGCATATGATTCAAAAGTATATATAAAGTATTAAGTGTCTGAGGTCAAATTTGAACTCAGACCCTTCTGACTTCAGGGCTGGTGCTCTTTCCACTATACCAACTAGCTGCCCCTAAGACTCTATGTATTTATTAAAGATAAATACATTTTAGAGAAGCAGACATTTTTTTTCTGAATGACTTCAACCTCACCTAGTACTGATTTTATCTTGGAAGGTAATGTGCTGTGCTCAGTTCTATTACATTCTATTCAACCCAACATGTATCAAGTGGCTACTGTGTGCAACACACTATAAAAACCACTGAAGAAACACAGACAAAAATGAAACTGTCCCTTGCCTTCAAGAACCTTACATAGAAAACAAAACATAGGTTTAAAAAAAGGCAATTTGAGAAGGGAAAAAACATTAACTTTGGAGAGTATCAGGGAAGGCTTCAAGGACAAGTTGCGGTGTCAATAGATCTGTGAAGGGATATAAAAGGAGTGGAGGTGAAAATTCCAGGTATGAGATATGGTCTGTGCTCTGAGCCTCGAAGGTTTACATTCATACTTATCTCTTTCAGCAAGGTTTTCTATTGTTTATGTAGAAAAGAGCACTATGCTGCTTGCCTGAAAGATGCTCCTTATAGTGCTTCCCTAGATAAAAGTGCCCTACCTTCATCCCCATCAATCAATAAGCATTTCTTAAGTACCTATCACTTTATAGGAGCCCCTGCACTAGCTGGGATTGAGGATACCAGTAAAAAAACAAGGTAAATTGAGAGAGAAACTACTAGCATTTGGGGTAATTAGAAAAAGGCTTTATCCTAGAACATCAAATTGTCTCAAGGTACCCTGTGAATTTCTAAATCATTAAGGTAAATGGTAAAAATGTGTGAAAGTTTCATTGTGAATTTAAGCTGTGCTTTTTTGGTGTTAAGGATAGGAAGTGATAGAGTAAGACAAAATATATTGTTGGGAGTCAATTCTACTTTCAAAAAAGTTTTTTTTTAATTATAAGATAACCTGTGACTCTACTCAGCTTGTTTGCTATAAATTATATGAATTCCCACTTCTATAGTACTTAAGACACATAGTTTTGACACACATAGACCCTTAATAAACATTTCATTAAATAATATAACTTTCTTTCCTCCCAACATTCTTGTAAAGTAATGTGATTATTCTTATCCAGTTTATATATGAAGAAACTGATTGAAAGAGACTAAAGGAGTTGCCCAAAGTCACATAGCCAATTACTTAAAGAACTGAGACTGAAATTTAGATCTTCTAACTTCAAGTCAAGTACTCATTCCACTACATCTTTGCTTTAATACCAGGGCAAAACCGTAATAGGAGCATGGCTGAAATTACAAGTATATGTGGCTATCATCCACCCACACTAAGAAAGGTTTAATTATCTCTTTTCTTAGAGTCACAATGAAGTTATTTTAGTTCATTATACTATTTGAAAGAATTTCAATCTTGCTTTATCATAAGTCTCACAAATCCTGTTTTCTCTCTCCATCAGTTGCAGTGACAACTAAAAAGAACACCAAGTCAAATGATCAGTAGATACTCACAAATTGGGCCCTTGTCCAGCTGCAATCTCTTCATGGGGTACTGGATAAAGAGCTTCATAAATTCTTTTATCCCCAGATCCATGGATGGCATATAAATTCATTTTGTCAATTCCAGGTGGAAAATATTCCCAAGGAAGAAGTGCAGTTCCATTCCACTCATTCCCACCTATGTCAGCCCTAAAATTTAAATCCAACTCTTTCTTACATGTGATGAGCATGGGGCAAGGGAAAGAAAAAAGAGAAAAAAAGAAAGATGAATATTTAAATGAATTTAATTTTAAATGTAATATATATCTTACAACTAGTATAAAAAGGAAATGGAAATAAAAAGGGATGGAAAATACCTGATATTTGATACATAGAAAACAAATAAGAATATATAAGACCAAGATTCATTTATTGATGAAAAGTGATCAAAGGACATAAACGAATAGTTCTCAAAAAAAAATATATATATATAAACAATTTCATGTGATTCTAAGAAAAAATAAACTTTCAAGTCACAAATAGTAAAAGAAATGAAAACTGAAACAACTTTGAGCTTTCACCTCACATCCAGTAAATTAGCAAAAATAACAATGGAA